>PVKS010005234.1:0-86667 GCA_004027875.1 Aplodontia rufa
TCATTGTTTCTAATTGCTGTGTAATATTCCATGGTATAAATGTACCACAGTTTTTGGATCCATTCTTCCTGTGAGGGACACCGGGGTTGTTTCCATAGCCTAGCAATGGTAAATTGTGCTGCAATGAACATCGATATTGCTGTGTCACTGTAATGTGCTGATTCTAAGTCCCCTGGAACCAAACATTGGCATTTAGTTGAGAGGGAAGTGTGTCTTCTATATGACCACTATCCCCAACTTAAGTACAAAAAACAAAAAAACAAGCAAACAAAAAAACCCAAAAACAAAGTCCCTGAATTTTTATCAGAGTATTTAACCTGTGTTTTTTATCTTCCTTTTTTTAAATTTATTCAGTTCTGTATCTCTATTTCTTTCATTATAATATTGTGATTATTTCTTATGCCAATTCTTTTTGACATTTAAGATACATGAGTATGTTCTGTAAAAATTTTCTTTCCACCACATTTTTTTGTTTATTAAGAAGATACCTTTGGGATGGTTTTAAATCAAGAAAACTTAGAAGCATTAAAATGAATATAATCTTATGAGAGAGATTCAATTATTTCTTCACACCTGGACACTTCATTCTCATGTGCATTTGGACACAGCATAACATTTAATCTGATAAAATATGATCAGATACATATATATGTTTTTCTTTCATGGACTGTGTGAGAAAAGCAATAATATCTCATTTAACATTTTTATCCTGAGCTATATTTAACATAAGTAGAGAAAAATTCTAGCATGCAAAACTTAGATCATGCAAACAGAGAACCAGGGAAGAACAGAGATCTAGAAAAGCACTACTTTCATACTACCTCTAATGCTTCTATTATGGTCTTTTGCTACCATTGCTTTTTCTACATTCTTCTTAATATATCCTTGACAACTAACATTTTAAACATTCTTACCATTTAAAATTGTTGAAAAGTCACCATTTTTTTTTGTTTGTTTGGAGAAAGAACTGCACTGTAACAAATATTTAATGTGTCTCCTATCCTCCTTGGCTTCTTGAACCAGCAGATATTTATAGTTTGCATCTAATTAACATGTTGGACAGGGGAATTATTTCATTGGTTGGCAAAGTCCAAATGATCTTGAACACATTTTATTTGCATCTGAGCAAGAGCAGCTAAATTTTACTTGAGTAAAGTCATGTGTAGGCATATGACTTTTGTCATGGATCATTATTCCAGCAATATTTCTAGATTTATCTGATAAATTTACTGTCTATTTTCTCAGACAACTAAATTATTTCACAAATGTCATAATCTCTTCAATTTCTCATATTTGTACATTTTAAAACCAAATACTTACATGCTTATCTCTTTTCATAGAATAATACTTTATTGAAAAACTAGGAGTAATTAATCCAATTTTCTAGTTTTTCCAAGACTGTGTTGATGAATCCTGTATTACATATACCTGCAACTTTCTGTTACTCCATGTACTCCAATGAAAGAAGCATTTTGACCTCTATCAGAGTCTGGTCCCTTGATGGGTGCTCTGGATCTCATCTTCTACAATCTGCAGAATGATTTTGTCTGCATTATTCATTTATCTTACTTCATTGGAACATTTCCACTGTTGTTGATATAAAAAACAACATAAATTACCTCAATCCGTAAAGGGCTTAAAACTGAAATTCTCTGCTTCTTTCTTGGAAAAAGTGAAAAGTTAAAGTCCATTTATCCATTTTCTCATTACTCATTGTATTTCACCCATTCTTCCTTTACCTTCTTCACACCAATAACACTTTTTTTTAAACCATACTAGAATATAAGTTCTATGAAGGCTGTACTTATGCTGTTTATAATATCAATTTTGCAAATTCCCTGCACATTGTGAATACTTACAATATTTGTCGATTGAATGCATGAGTTAATACATGCACCAAGACTGCTTTAACCAAAGCTAAACAATCTACATTTTACACTATGTTAAATAATGTTTATACACAGTATAAAACTAATACATTCACATATAGAAAATTTGAAAATACTGATAACTGTAAAGAAGTGTTTTTAAAAAGCATGGAGATTATCATGGTTAATATTTCATGGTTTTCATCCATTATTTTATATGAGATTTACCTCATATATTTTAATTCCTTGTTATATCATTTTACATTATAGCCTAAATGTTTCTTCTTGCTAGCAATGTTGGAAGAACATAATTTACAGGTCATATTATACTCAATTTATATATACCTGATAGTTCAGTTTTTCCCTATTTTGGCATTCATTTCAGTACTTTACTACTGATCATACTGACAGAGCTGTATTTGCATTTTTACTTTTGAAATTGGAATTGAATTCAGGATCTCATTCATACTATGTGTAAGTTCCACCACAGATTTACATTCCTGGTAATGGATATATTCTTGCTGTTTTATTTATGTTCTTACTGCAAACACCGAGAAGTTGAATCTTAAATCAAAAGATGTACAGGTGAAAATATCTGGAACTGTATTATTGAAATGATTTCACCTGGTTTCCAATAGTTCCATTATCGTAAGTCTTAGATGAATAAGCACCTTGTCTCAAATTCTAATGAGACTTAAGTATTCTAATTTTCAAATGAACTAATTTGATTATTGATATTTATATCTCATAATATTTCTATTAGTGTTTAAGCAATTACTTCTAAAAGTATGTTTCTGTATATTCACCTGATACTTTTGATTAACTTGAAGTTTGTTATTCTTTATATTTTCACCATTCAAATTGGTTTATTTTTTCCAACATTTTTATTGCTGTCTTTTTTTTTTCTCTTCCTGCCTTCCTTCCCTTCTTTCTTTATTTTTCCTGCTAGAGATCAAACCCAGGGACTTGTATCTGTTATGAGAAGCACTTTACCAATAAGCTATATCCCCAGTCCTCAAATGTAAGGCTATCAAACATTACCATATTCATTTTAATATTTTCTTGTTTGTCATTTGCATTTAATTATATATACTGTCATTCAGATGATCTTACATTTTATAAACATAATCAATTTTTAATTTATTTATAAAATTACTGTTTAAGATTACATTTAGAGATTTGATGTTCATTCATTTTAGCTTCCTAAAAATTTTTACTTACTCTATATTTAAATTTTCAGCCAGCTATAATTTCAATTCAGCTATTTAAACATTAGGAATTTAGCAATTTTATCAAACTAATGTGTGCAAACTTGCAATTATGGTTCTTTGACCTCTAGAGTTTTACAAGATTAATTCACCAACTCAAAAATGATTTTCTAATTCAAAATTTCATTGCTTGAAAAATATAAGAAGAATTACAAAATAAAAGCAATTTTCCAGACAATGAAATTTGATAGTATTTGGGGAGAAAAGGCCAGTTTTGGATAGTGCATTACAATGTGGAACACTTGCTCTGGAAGCAACTTCTATAACTCTCAGTAATTTGGGGTTGTTTTTCACCTTTTAGTTTTGAATTTAGATTTTCTAAAACCTAGTTTTAGAAACCCAGATAAAATTTAGTTGAATAAAAAAGAGGTGTGCAGACCCCAAAGAGATAGAGCAGGCAAAGTGGAGGCTGTTGGTATGTCTGAAGTTTACTTGTAATGTCCAACAATAAGGTTATCGTACCCATGCGGTCAACAGATTGTTCAGATTATCCTAAATATAATATGTTTATTATAGGTTTTAATGGAAATTCATGTGCTTATTTATAATTTACCCCCTGCTAAGGCATCAAGGAAGGGAAGCTACAGGATAATTTTGTGTTAAACACCACTTAAAAATAAAATGAATGGGGGCTGGAGCGGTGGCTCAGCGGTTTCGGCACTTGCCTGGCAAGCACGAGGACCCGGGTTCAAACCCCAGCACCACGTACACAACTGAGTGTTGGAGCAACTAAAACCATGTGAAAAACTAAATAAAGTTGTTTCTCTCTTTAAAAAAATGAATAAATAAAAAATAAAATGAATGATAGTGTTTCAGAATGAGTAAGTCAGAAGATGTGAATGGTTAAGCCCACAGTTATTTCAGACACAGTGGAGAGAAGAATATTTCTTTCCTTCATATGAGTGAGTTTTGCCTTTGCTGTCATTGCAGGTAACAAATTTCTGCCACAGAGTCTTTCTCTTAGTAGACCCATGGTGTCTGATTTGGCTATTGCTCTCATTGCATACAGCTGCTATGGAAATTTAAAATCCTAAAAACAAGCATCACTTTTCCTGCTACTTCCAGTTGGATCTCATACATTTGCATTAAACTCAGAAGGCTGTCAAATTGTATGCAATAATTTACATTCAGCGTAGTTAAATAACCTGTAGAGGCAATTAAAAAAAAACTCTAATTTTTTTCAGTTTCACCTAATTTCTTATTAAGTTGGTGCTTTGTCTTGCATTCCATTTCTACTGAATATTTTATATAATGCTGATTTTCTATTTAAGATCATGGAACAGTCTTTAGAAATATGTTAGAATAGTAGCAATAGGAATATAGTTCTGAGGGCCTTACAAGTTTTCACAATCTGTCTTTATACTGAACTGTTTCTAACAACACTTTTACCTCCTAAATCTCAATACTTTTCCCTTATATATTTCTTTAACTTTGGATTTGGAGAGTCTTGAATCCTAAATTGAGTCTATTAATATCTACCCAGAATAGATGTTCCTGAAGTTCTTCTGCAAACATAAAATTTCTCTGAATGTCAAAAGGATAATTATAAGATAGAAGGGCAGATTTTTAAATATGAAAATTATTGTTTTCTAGCTTTGTGATTTATATAACACTCTTTTGAATTTTCTTTAAAAATCATTTTCATAGTGATTGTTTTCAAGTTTAATTCAAGTTAAGTAGTTATTTTATGTTCTATATTTATTCAGAAGTAATACTCAAGACAGCTTAATTTTTCAATCTATCAGCATGTTTGACTACAGTGAAGAATATCCAGAAACAGCAGTGAATCATTAGTTTTTATGATGTACAGGTCATAAAGCATTAGTTCAGAAGACAAAGCATGTAAGTGAAAATCCACAAAAGATATTGACTTGCACTAGAAATGAAATGAAGTCCCCTGAGGAAGTGAGCTGAGAGCCCTTTTTCCCACTAAATTGCAAAATATGTAAGATGGAGATTGGAGGTAGAGGGATTGCAAGGGAGAGGAAAAGAGGTGTGAGAAGAAATCACCCCTCTCTCATTCTTTGCACACTGTTTCCTTCAACAATTGACCATTTAAATGTCTCCCTGATGGGTTGGAGTGGTGGCTCAGCAGTTACATCACTTTCCTGGCATCTGCGATGATGCATGTTCTAAACCCCAGCATCACACATAGAGTGAAGTGTTGGAGCAATGAAAGCTACATAAAAAAACTAAATAAAATTGATTCCCTCTTTTTTTCTCTCCTTCACTGTCCATCTCTCAAAAAAAAAACAAAAAGTCTCTCTGACCTTCATTTTATGCTTATAGTGAGACTAGAGATCATCCAGAGGTGAAAGCATAGAGTCCTCTTGGCTGTTTCCTGAGTTCACATCTTGTCCTGGGCTTGCATGTGATTTTCTAAACTTCTCAATATTCACTTACACCGTTTAGTGGCACAGTTTCCCCCATACACATTCTCTCCTGCTTTTTCTGGTAGCTTTTCAGCACTCTCATTGATTGAGGACTGTGATTGTTTGACCCAGGGTATTGTATTATTCACTCATGTTTTTTAGATGTTTCGAGCATTTCACTTTGAGTGGGTTTTTGGTTAGGCAAATCAATGTTGAGCACCTTGCATTCATTTTCCAGCCAGCCCCCTATGTTAGTTTGTTTTGTGTGGTTATAACAGAAAACCTGCAAAAGGGTAATTTATAATGATCAAACGCTTGTTTCTTGAATGTTCTGGAGGTTTGGAAGTCATGAAGATCAAGGCTGTGTCAAATTCACTATCTATTTGAACTGCTGTCTGTTTTCCAAAACAGTGTTATTACTGTGTTCTCACGTGGTGTAGAGTAAGATTGAGATGGACCTGAACTTGTTCGCTGATAATAGTTGCACACCCACTATGATGACATTTATCTGTTCATGAAGATAGAGGGCCCACATCCTAATCACCTCTTTAGGATTCCTCCTGTTAATACTATTCCAATGGCAAATAAATTTCAAGAAGAATTCTTTTGGGAGGGGACAAAATTTCAAACCACAGCAACCCAGGATAGACTAGAAGAGACAAACATAATTCTTTGTAGATAAAATCTGTTCTCCTCTCTTCAGAACCAGAGCCCAGGGTGAAACTATGGGTACTAGGGCTCCCCTTCTTCACCTGAGGGCCAGCATTTGGGAGGGAGCAGAGTTAGAGAAATAAAACATGGTAAAACTTTCCCACTGATATTCTCTTTTCCTTCAGTCAGCTCTTTCTTGGTTGGTAAAAGCCTTTGACTGGTTTACAGTTTTGCCAGTGTTGGTTCTGATGATTTCTTCTTGATTTAAAGTTTTTGGGGTGGGATTGGGATTAGTGATTGGAGTGGCCTACCTCTGATTTGCACTGAAGTCACCCCTGTTTCTTTATGTTGCTGGTACTTTAAAAATTGCACTGTGAAAACTGTGAATGACCTGTTGAAATAAATTTTGTTCTGAAAGGGGGTTATATAATGGAGAATCTCTTCATCCTGTGGGTTTCATTGTTGTTTGGTTTCTTTTATCTTTTATTTTATTTGTGTGTGGGGGGTTGTGTAGTGAGTTTATCTTGATTTTGTCTTGAATTTTATATCCTGGACCCTTAAGCATGGTCATTCTTTAGATGCTTCCTTTGTTGCCTATCTGAAGTCAAAAGCAAATATTTGCCACATTCAAAATAGGATATGCTATATGATCCTGTGATGCTAAAATGTGTGTTTGTGTGTATTTATTTGCATAAAATTTATTTATATGTACCATATTTATGTCAGGACAGACATGCAACTGCATACTGTAATGTTAAACATGAGAGAGACACAATTGATACTTATGGAAAGAGGGAAAGAATAAGGCAAGAGGAACAGCTCTTCCATACTAGTTACATATTTAGAAAATATTAATGAATGATAAAAGAATGATCAAAATAATTTCTTATTTTTGTACAGTTAGGAAAATAAGTAAGCTCTTATCCACTCCCTCTGCCATCCTGTATTCTATGACAAAGTTAGAAGATACTATATTTATTAAGGTGAAGGCAGTGCTATGGGTTTTACTAAAGAGAGTGCACCCATTTCTGTGAACATCTTGCCCTGAACATGTATGCAATGCTCCAGCTAGGAATTCTTACCTTACATACATCTTTTAATTTCTTTTCATTTTCAGTCTGTATGTTCCCTCTTGTGTAAAGCATAAACATGTTACTTTCCAGTATTTGAATGTATTTTCAGGATGTCCATATTAACTGTGATTATCAATAGAATGGCTATGAAATATTTTTAATAATAGTGATATCATAGCTTGACACCAACTAATGGTGACACTTCTTCACTTAAACAGAAAACTGTCATCTGAACCATTTTTTGAAAGAAAATTCCTACCAAAAACTAAGGTAGATTTTTAAAATTATTTTGGCTCTAAAATGTATCTGTAAAACTTCTGTTCCTCTCATCTATCTATCACTTAATTGACAGGATTGTACTACTGAAGGATGAATGGCTATCAGTGAGGACAGAAAATGCCTATAAGGAGTTGAAGTGATAGCCCCCACAGGTCTGCCCTACTGTGTCTTTCTACCTGAAATCCTCAATATACATACTAATAGCTGGAATGGCATTGCACCTGCCACTCATCACTGACTTAATTATCTCTCTGCTCTTATCTAGCAAGGCCAGGAATAGAATAATGAAATAAATGACAGTCTCTGTTGTTGCTGTTATTTAGGCAAATGTCCTAGATGGCAGTTTCTCCTGATGCAAAAGACATCTCAGTGAATTAGTGCTGCCAGAGACAAGAACGCTATTTGCTTATTTTACATAAAGCCCCTGAGGAAATACCTCCAGTCCGGGAACTTCACTTGTGAGACTGAAAATAATTTTCTCACTTTTGGGGCTAAGATGCTACACAGCTCAAATATTTCATATTTCATTTAACTTGGTGTTGCTATATGGACACGATGAACATCTCTGTCAAAACTACCCCCTCTGGCAAACACAACTCAGGAGGCCAAGGCTGGAGGATCTCAAGTTGAAGGCCAGCCTAGGCAACTTAGCAAGACTCTCAGCAACTTGGCAAGATCTGTCCCAAAACAAAAGATATAAAAGCTTGGGGGTGTAGCTCAGTGGCAAAGAGCCCCTAAGTACAATCACCAGTACTGCAAAAATCAAAGTAATAAATCCTGCCACTTCTGTGCCAGTTAATCAACACCCCTCATATGTTATCATAAATGTGGGTATATAAAGGTCACATTGCTAAATAGAATGATGAGTAGTTTTCTGAACAGAAAGTGAAATTGGGGAAAAGTTCAGTTTCCTTTTGTCTGGTGTGCCTTTGTTGCATGCAATAAATATATGTCTATATTTCTTTGTGAACGGGAAGAAGAGATAAAGCCTTAGGCTAGTTGGTACTTTTTAGCAGTTAAGAGACAAAAAGAGAGAAAGAGGGGTGGGGAAAATCTGTATTTCTACCCTGTTTAACCTTAGAAAAGCTGGAAATGTTTATCATATTTCTAAATCTGATCAACTGAAGGACGGAACGTGCAACTGCTTTTTAAGATCTGGCTCAGTACATATACATAAATACAGGCCTCTAAATTGGCTATCATTGTTGTATTTCAGTATTTAAGATCTTAAGAAAGAGAACAATTGCGTCATCCAAAGAACAGTATTCCCTTTCCTTCAATGCATGTGAGTTAAAGTGTGAATAGTAAAATATTTTTATTTTCTTATTTGTTTTGAAAATACTGAAATAATACACAACCGCTAACTCTATGAGAACTTCACTCATGTTAAGATATCAACTATTTTACTTTGTCTTATTGATATTTTCCCCTTCCTCAAGAATTTATATACTGAGTGA
The DNA here is from genome assembly GCA_004027875.1 of Aplodontia rufa. NCBI lineage: Eukaryota > Metazoa > Chordata > Mammalia > Rodentia > Aplodontiidae > Aplodontia > Aplodontia rufa. Next base: position 8,969 of record PVKS010005234.1, read on the forward strand.
ATACAGTGCATAGGCACAGGATGGCTATGATTTTACAGAATGAACACTGGAGCCTTCACTTTGTAGAGTAATACAGAACAAGTTGAAACTGCAAAACAATCTACAATTAATAAAAAAAATCACAGTCTTTCTATGACTTTTAAAAACTTTTGACTGAATATTAAAAATTATTTCACTGCAGGTTATAAATGTATAGGAAAATGAAATAAAAATTATATAATTAAAACTTTTGGAAAAGTGAAGATTCAAGTTTTTTATTTATCTTTAATACACATCAATAGTTTGAGCAGTGGTCATTCTCTTTATCCTATCATATAACTTGCAATATACAGTGAAATCTTTTCTAGACCTTGTCAAATCATAAAGATATTTTCTAAGTTTTCATCAACTCTCAATATTTTGTCCTTTGTATTTTCAGGCTTCTGACATACCTTCAAGAGTTTTTAAATGTAACTTTTTTATTAAGTGAATGTCATCTTCTCTGGGATAGCTTTTTCCTTTTTGTTTCAACCACATTTCTTATTTATAAGTTTTCAATGAAAAAAAAAACAGATCAAGTAGAAGTCAATATCCCTCTGATATTTAAAGAATAAGTAGACTTCACAAAAAATATCTCGAGGGAATCAAAAGAAAACATTTAAAAATTCCTTGGTATCAATAGAACAATAGAAAAATTATATCTGAGAAATAGAAAAATAGGTTTTTACAGAAATTAAATGGGAAAATGTCTGAAATAAAAGGGTAAAATAAACAAAAAAATTCAAACTAGAAAAAAGTAAAAACATTTTTGCCAAGTTAAAAAAGAATGAAATTAATACTGAAGGAAAACTAAGTCAGTCATTTTGTCATTTGCATGAAAAATTCTGAAACCAGTATCTCAGAGGATGAAAAGAAAATAGGAAAATGAATAAAATCAGTTGAGATAATGATTTTATAGAAAATAAGAAAGAAACAAATTAAGAAAACTTTCCAGAGCTTAGAACCACCAAATATAGAAATTGATAAATATAATTTCATGAGGAATGGAGTGTTATTCAGTTCTAAAGAAGAATGAAATTTGCATTTACTCCACAGTTGCAATTAAATAGATGGATACAGAGAATATCGGGCTAATGGAAATAAACCAGACTTAGAAAACCAATAATCAAATATTTTGTCTCATATGTGGAAGCTGGGGAAAAATTAGCAGAAAAGGTGAGGGTGGTGATGGGACCTCACAAAGATAGGGAAGAGGGAAAGTCAGCAGAGTAGAAGATCCAGAGGGAGGGAAGAGGGATGGGGAAAGGGGAAGAAAAGCAGAAGGAATTTAACAAAATCACACTGTGCAAATATATAAATACCACAGGGAATTCCACCTTTAAGTGTATGGAAACAGTGCTCATCAAAATAAATAAACAAGGGAAAGGAAGATCAGTAGAGTGAAAGGAGAATAGGGAGAGGGAGGATTCTGTGATCCAGAGACAGCTCTGAGCTCCCAGAGACTCCTTTCAGGTGTTGGAGCTGTGGCTCCCTCTGTGGGCCCTCTCATTGTCTCCACTCTATTTCAAGTTGATCTCACATGACATTTCTTTTCAGGAAAGTCCAGTTTATTTAAGGACTGCTCTAATTAGGTCAGGCTCACCCAGAATAACCTCTCTTTTTAAAAGCAAACTGTTCCACATAACATGCCCTAACCACAGGAGAGATATATATCCTATCTACCGGCCCTGGTGCTCAAGAGAAAGGGATGATGTAGAGGATCTCCATCAGTGGCAGGAATCTGGGGGCATTTTAGAATATTTCTACCACGTATATAATCTTCTCACCACTTTGTTTGCAGCCATCAGCATAGTGCCTGGCCTGTTGGTTCACAACACAAAGTCTGTAACAGGTTTTGTTTTCTGGGGGTTTTTTTAGATTGAGAAAAAGAAAGAGAGATGCAAATTTTAAATTTATTTTTTCATCTGAGTTTTGGTTTTCTAACACTTAGTTGCGTTTGTGGTGCTGGGGTTCGAGCTCAGGTCCTAGTGCATGCCAGGCAACTGCTGTACCACGGAGCCACCTCTCCAGCCCCTTAAAATAGGTTCTTCACTTTATCTCAGGTCTCTTTCCTGAGCTATTATGTTGTACAAACATCTGCTAACTTTATTTGACTACTTGCGTTCCTAGAAGCCTTCTCCAGTTACAGTGACCGAAGCAGACTGATGAACTTATGTCTACCTCTCCAAGTCTTATCCAGGCAAGGAGATGAAGTTCCATTGCATTGCCTCTAGCTGATGCTAAGGCAAAACTTAGGCACCGTCTCAACTTTCTCTCTCAGTTTGCATCATGTGTTCAATTCCTACATAAATTCTGTCAACCTCACTTCCAAAATATATGCAAAAACTGACTCTGTTTTTCTCTTGTTTTAATCCTAGTTCAACCCACTTTGGTCTCTAGTCTCTATCACTACTATAGCTGTTTAAATAAAATGATTTCCCTGCTCAGCTCCTTCTTTTCTTCCATGCTCCAGCTCTACTCTTTCTTCTATCCACAAAGTTACTTCAGCTGACTTCAAGGTGAAGTTTTTCATACCTTTGTCATTCTCTATCACATCATCAACTTATTTTTTTGTCATTGAAACTAGCTGAATCTTCTTGTCTATTGGTATATATAAAACTATATACATATACGTATATTTAAATTTTAACTATAAAAGTAACTAGCAGGTGATGGTAGGTGTCTTAATCATCCATGTGGCTATAACAAAATGCCTGAGACTATGCAGTGCATAAAAAACAGAAACATATGTCTTGGGGCTGGAGCGGTGGCTCAGTGGTTGGGGCACTTACTTGGCATGTGTGAGGACCTGGATTCAAATCCCAGGACCACGTACACAGCTAAGTGTCAGAGAAACAAAGGCCAGATGAAAAAATGAAATAAAATTGCTCCTCTTTCTGTGTCACTCTTTCCAGCTACAAAGACAAAGAAAGAATGAGAGAAAGAAAGAAAGAAAGAAAAAGAAAGAGAGAGAGAGAGAGAAAGAAAGATGCATCTCTTACAATTCTGGTGGTTGGAACCTTTAAGATACAGATGTCAATATTGGATCTTTTGACAGCTTTCTTGATGCATCCTCGGATGGCAGAAGGTAGAAAGAGTCAAATACTGAAAGTGGCGTCTTTTTATAGAGACCTTCACCTTACTCATGAGGAAGGAGCCCTCAGGGCTTAATCACTTCTTAAAGATCCCATCTATTAAGAGAATCACTTTGGCGATTCTTAAATTTTGGATGGGTAATTCAGACCTTAACAATGGGTGTGAAAGAAAAGTGTGTGGAATAAACAAAATGAATTGTTGCCATCACTATACGATTTGAATAAGTTTTGAAGGGGCTTCTGCAAATCAACCCTGAAAAGCTTGAAAATTTTAACAACAAATAATGTAAGACTTGACTAACAATAAATAAGGGCGTGTTACCTGCTGGAAGCTGACCTAGTAATATGCTAACTGTGCAGCTGTGCTAATACTGTAGGATGAATTTATTCACAAAACATCACACTTAAGTGCTGAAAAACAATGCATAAGACATTTTATGATCAATTTTATGACTCATGATAACAAAAACTCCTGGAAAGTTCTCCAAATCCAGGATACTGGCAATGTTTATCATGTAGCAGAGCAATAACATCCCAACCTAATTTAAGAGATATAATGTGTCTCATATGCACAGATTTGGGGATCCTGAGTAATAAATATTAGAGCCACAATTTAATGCATATTGTTTGATGGCGAAGGTACTATTTTCTTTTCTAATTTTGTTATAGAGAAAATTATGTCAAGGAATAGTGGAAGCAAACTTGCCCAAATTCATACAACCAGGAATTAGTGGAGCTGCTTTAGAACTCAGGAAGTAAAACTCATCCTACCTGGTATATGGAAAGAGTAGGAAGTGAAATCTTTTGTTCCCTGGAGTAAGTCCTATTAGTATAATAGTATGCTATAATAGTATAATATGGAGATGCAATTAAATCAGAATTTCCCAAAATGTGTTCCATAAAACACTAATAACTCTAGACAGTCTATGATTTAAAAATATACTACAGCAATATTGCTTTAAGAAAACCATATAATTACACTTCCTTTCTTAGGGAATCCCATCTCATGTCAGCCTTGTAAGAGTTCATCTGAGTCTGTGGCATGATGAAACAGCTCTCTCTCTCTCTCTCCCCCTTTCTCTCGTTCTCTAGTGTTACATTGCTGACATCCCAGAGATTAAACACGGTTTAAGGAGCCTTGTTAAGATTAATTGTTAGGGCAATACATTATTTGTAGAATCATTTGGCAGAGACCACATTAGAATATCAAGAAAGGGAACAGAGCAGTTTCCCAGCACCTGCACCTGTTAATGACTATGTGATAGGATTTTCATTTACAGACAAACAATCCACTGGTGGTGTGCTTGTAGGAAGTAAGCAAGTCAGCAGCACTTAGGAACACAGATCTCTGTGTGGGTGTGCATATGGGCTGTGAGGAGCGAGAAGCGAGAAGCGGGGCAGCTGAGAGGAAAAAAGCAGCTTATTTACATACATATTTAAAATTCAAGAGGATGCTGTGCTTAATTTTTTTTTTCATGGATTCATTACTCCTCTAATCCTTGACTTTGTTACCTTTAATTTTGTTGATTAAAAGGTATTATGTGGGCAGGTTAGTCAGTGCTGTGGTGTTCCTGAACAGCGGGGAAATAGTAGCTAAATTTCTTTCTGCAGCAAGACAATTAAAAATGTAATCATCTTTGAAAACTGGACAGGAAAAAAAGAAATTCCATGAATAGACATGCACCTCAATAACTGCCTGGCTAGCAGACTGTCATTGCACGTACAATTTGAGTAGATTCCTTTTAAAATTTGCAGAAGAGTTGGATTAGAGGAGAGGTGATTTTTCTGATTGATCATTGCCTACATAAAGCCTTGACTTATGTATCTTGCAACAGAACACAATGTAAAAGCTGAAAAATAAACCATAAAATACAATGCTGAAAATTACCACATCACAGCTGCCTGGTGTGCGTAACAAGGAGAATATTAGTAATGTCCAGATGCACCTAAGTCTACCGGGATGCCACTTGCCAACAGCAAAATGAAAGGAATGACAATGTCAATCACATACAATAGACTATGTTAATGTTTTTCAAACAGTTCTTTCACACTCAAAAATAGTGCTCATTAATAATGTATAGTACAGTATGAAGGAGCAGGAATGCTGCTCTAAAACTGATGGAATTCATTGTTCATAGCTCATCTGCTCTCAACAATGAACTACATTTCAGCAGGATGATTTTTCTTTTGTCTTTAAAGCTGTGTCAACATGATTTCAAACCTTTTAAGCTAATTAGCCTCTTTCTTTACTGAACTAACATTGCATGTATGGCAGGAATTCACCGCCCATCCTCACATCTTCCACTTCATCTCTACCTGGCCCTATTTCAAGTCACTTCCTTTTTAAGCAGAATTTTTGACTAGTGCTGCTGAAATGTGCAAGAAAGTTCTCAAGATTTCAAAACTGCCTTGAAATTCTGATGGTAAAGTCAAAATTGTGCGGCTTTTATTTTTTTTAATTCTTCTTTCTTTTCCTCTGCTTGACTATTCTAGTAGCTGTCAGTAAGGTCTGAGTTGCTGATATATTTGGAGGTTTCCATATTGTATAATCCGATATAGGAACTGAAAAATCACTGAAATTTGCAAAGGTTGCCAATTCGAAGGAGATTAATTTCCTAATATACCACTTACTTCAGGGAAGCACCTAATTATCTTTTTTGACTAAAGAGCCATTTGGAGAAAATTTTGCTTATTGACCTCTATTTTAAACATTTTGAAAACACATGTACTAAAATACAGGATACACCTTAGAGCTATAAAAAAATGTATTTATAGTTAACTCTTCCCTAATGATAATGCTTTTTATGTGTAAAATTGCATTGCCAAATGAAAATGACAATTTACGCTAAGAAATATAGGACTAAAAGGAGAAATTCTATCTTTGGACATAGATCCAATTGCCAGCTAGTTGACAAGATCTTCCATCTCTATGACACAACTACAAGAGTGATTTCCTTTCACTGGGAATTCATTTTTCTCAGTAAAGTTATACCTTATCAAGAGATAAAAAGAAATGCTGAAATGCGTACACATTCCAGGTCCAAATAAGCACAGACCTCAGTTGTGGTAGGTGAAATAATGATTACTGCATGCATCCAAAATTGTCAAGGTCCTAATTATTAGAACTAGTTACTGTATGAAAAAGAGGAAAAAAAGTTGCAGAAGAAACTTAGGTTGCTAATCAGAAATATTATAATAAACAGATTAATTTTCAAGGATTGTCTAGGTGGGCCTAACATATTCACAGGAAACCTTACAAGTGGAAAAGGGAGACAGAAGAATAAGATCAGAGTGATTTTATGTGAGAAAAACCCAACACAGGAAAAGGGAGACAGAAGAATAAGATCAGAGTGATTTTATGTGAGAAAAACCCACACACTACTGTGATTTTGAAGGAACGGGAACATTAGCCAGGGAATGCATTGCCCTCTAGGGGATGGGAAGGAGTCTATCTTCTCTAGAGCATACAAAGGGATGCAGCTCTGCTAAAAATCTTAATTTTAGCTGAGTGAGAATTGTGTTGTATTTCCAATCTATACTACTATAAAATAATTAAGCAATGTCATTTTAATTCACTAAGTAGCACTCCATTGCACCAGACACACAAATATAATACTTCACATATTTGAATTTTTATAAAATATGGTCACATTTTGTCTTCGCCCTTTTAAAACAAAACAAGTTACAAACAATGAAAAAAAAGCTGTTCAGATTAACGTTCACAATCTCTGACTTCTTCAACCTCAAACTGAAGACAGGAGCTAAATGACATAAGTACTGGTACAATGGTGACATGGATGCAGGTTTTCTGGATCTGGAAGGCTTTGAAGACTAGCCTTAAATATTTTCATGTATTTTTTTCAGCTATCCACCACTATTTATGATGACTTCTTCTTGTATCTATCATGGTGCACCCAAAGGAAAACAACTCACAAGAGATACATGGACTATTTTGAGAAATTGTTTTCTCTGCATGTGGGGATTTGGAGAAGCAAGTCTGAAGTTCACAGGACAGGCAAACAGTCTGAAATCCCTGAGCAAAGATCAGGGCTTGCTTCCCAGTATTTCTCTGCCTTATGGAAGCTCTGTCTTCTTTTAAATGAGTAAGGTGTACTCAAGATAATCTAAATTAAAATCAACTGATTAGGAACATTAATTACATCCACAAAATGCCCTCACAGCAGCACTGAGAATTGTGCTTGATTAAATAACCGAGACAAGGACTCTGTGTTTGTACTTGTGTGCACACATGTGCCCAAGCACACCTTATAAATGACTGATGTGTTATTTTTTGCTGCAGAATTTTATAAAAACTCTTTTATGAAAATACCGGTGGAATCCCCACTGACTAAATACAGATTTTTACTAGAAAAAATAATACTTGATAGTGCAGATTAAGCTGAAGAATTTCACATACCACAGTCTATACAAATTATCAAATTTAGTGATGCTGCTCCTACCTGCAACTATAAATCTTTCTTAAGCTTCTATATCCACAAGGATACTTCATAGTCTCTTACTACTACACTTAGTTTGGAAACACACACCTTCACTTTATTCTTGATTCTAGGCCATGACTGACAAATTCCAATACAGCAGAAATATCAGACACCATAAATTTTGAATAAAAGGTGTGGTCATAGAAAGGGGGGCATATATTGTGCATAGTTCCCAGCAACAAACAAAATAGAAAATATTTAACATTTCATTTTCCGTGAGATCCTATACCATATCTTTTTAAATTTACCCTGTCAATTGCCCTCTTGCTAGCAAACTGGTCTGTTCTCGACCTGGGGTAAGGCTTTGCCCATTCTTATCTTCTGGCCTAGGATTCTGCCAGCAAAATTTCCAGGAGTTTCTCCACTGCTTCTTTCAGGTACAATAGTCCATATCAGTCACTCTTTATTTTTCATGCTACTTTATTTTTATTCCAAGAAGTCACACTACTGTAACTTCCATTAAATGTTTGCTTATTGATTGCTGACTCATTGGAATTAAAGTTCCTTGAAAATAGAAACTGTGACTCTTGCTCAAAATTGCATTTTTAGCAATTATGACAGTACTTAATAATGAACTAAGAATGTAATTCATTCTGCAGTTTAGCTTGACTAGATGGGTGCTTGAAAAGTTTCATTAAATAAGAGGCCAAATCCTTGGGTCTTGATCCTCTTAGTTTGGACAGCTATATTGAATTTTTCAATGAATAATTATTCAATTTACATACAAAACAATGTTATTTTTATTAAAATATATGGTTCAAAATTAATCATCATTTTGGATAGTTTTTTGTCTTAAAATGATTATTTACTTATTTGGAATTCTCAATATGCTGAATGGTAACTAAGAAATATGCAAAATCAAAAATTTGCTACTTTTCAGTGTGTGAATTTGAATAAAGCAAACCTCAGATATTCTAGTTTCCAAGTGGATTTAATATTGAGCAGATGCCTTTTACTGAGGATATCATGAGGTTCATTCATTGTAAATCCTCTATGAATGTTATCTATTCATTTCCATCAATTATAATATAGATAAACTTTTCTTGTTTATTACCCCATTGCAGTTTCATGTAATCGCATTAAGCAGTCACTGCTGGCTCTGGCTATCTATAAAATATGGGTAGCAACATTCACTCATTGGGTAGTTTAATCTTCAAAGGAATATCTAATTTTATTTTCTAATTAAAGCATAATTTTACTTTTCAAAACTGAAAGAATATTAGTTAATAAAAATGTCACCGACAAATCACTAAATAAGAAATTAGGTAGATGTTGGCTTGCTGTTATACTCAGGGCTACACCATTGCTATGTAGGTAATACCATAACCTTTTATCCTCCAGAAAATCTTGCTTTGGCTTATAAATTTTATTATTTTCTAATTAAAAGGGTAGAAGGGTAGAAAGAGGGACTTACTGCATGTTTCAAAGATCAAAAATATAATAAAAATATTGTGATCTGTTATGTGTAAGTACATTAGAGAACTTTGATGAAGTTCATATATTCATCTAAAAACACTGTAATAACAGTACCTTAGCATGATGGTGATCCACCTGAAATCATTAAAGAAATTCAATGTGTTAAACATCTTTCCACAAAGACAAGGCATGACTGAGATAACAAAAAAAGATAATCCAATTTTAACATAATCCATGTAGAGAAAGAGAATCATCTGTCATTCTTCATATGGAAACATATCTTTAATAATAAATTAGGCAAGGATCACACAAAAAATAAAAAGAAAGAAAAAGGAGAACGTAAAGAACCATCTTACACAAAAATCTAATTATATAATGCTAAGCAAATTGTAAATGCTAAGCAAGTGTATTTCCCTTTCTACAAAACCCATACTGTTAACTTTACTTAGAACGATTTATAACAATATCATTGCTCTAAGTGTAGGCTTCTCCTTTCCACCTCCAATGACAATACTTGGTTTAGGTCCATGTTCTAGCCATATAGACTAATGCAGCAGCCTTCAATACCATCATCCTAACATTCTTCCCATTCTTGATACTTTAGCACCTTGATTTCTTTGGTAGATGTAACTGATCCTGACTCTCTATTTAGAACTCCTTTGTGGGTTTTGGATTCCCTTCAGTGTAAATCTAATCTTAACATAAAATAAACTGGGTTTCTGCCTTCCTGTCTTCTAGGTAAATTGCCATATTAGCTCTGTCAATACTAAACAACTTCACAGCAACGGAAAAAAATCAGCATTTTAACTTATGTTTTTCTGATTTGGCAAATGTTCTTCCTTTTCCTTATAATATCCTAATTTCCTTTTAAAACAGTTATTCCACAATTACAGGAATCATGTATTCTGATATTCTTTCTGAATAACTTTTTAATTTTTCTCATGATCACTTGCCCCTCTTTTGACTCTTATCATATTTGGACACTCCAGTTAATTTTCATTTTACTCTTTATTTTTCCTATCTAAAATATAAGTTGCTTAGAAGAGTATATCAGAGCTTGACCTCAGGATTCACAGTGACTAGCCTGTGTATTCAATGAAGTTTTATTGAATGAAGGAACAGTGAATATATAGAAGAAAGCATATGTGCTAGTATACATATGCATATTTGAAATTTTGCAAGAGATTCTGTTTTGACTAGATTATGAGGTAGTCTTTCCTTTCAGTATCCTTAGTTTATATTTATAGAAGTTATGTATGTATTATGCATTTTTGTAGGTGGGCATGTCATTAATATGGAAATTTACTGTTAGATGAATAAAAGTGTGTTTGGACATTTTCTGGTTCTTTAAAGATTGCTAAAAAACTTTAATATTAATTTTGAACACTTGAAAGAAAAAAAGAGTAATCAGTAGAAACCACCATGTTTTGGCACATGGTATGCATTTGCTGAAGCAGAAGCCTGCCATATGCCATATGTGATATGCCACCCAACTTTGCCATCATGTCAGTGAATGCATTGTATCCTGCAGCCAAGCCACATGGGCATGACAAGCCTTCCACTTCAGCATTTCTATGAACATTTTCCCACTTAATTCTGTCACACATGGTATCCATAATCTGTTAGGAGGAGTTCTGCCCATTTTGTCACCTTTAACATCTGAGAGCTCTTACGATGGCGCCAAATTGATTGTTCTTCTGATTTGAATCAGATGTGAGTCATTCTGGGTGAAATTTCTAAGAGTTTCCAGTAGTCATTTTTCCATAAAAGTTGAATCAAGAATGGGTAATGGCACGTACAAGAAATACTGTTGAGTGTGTTTAATTGCATGTGTGATTTCATTTTTTTTACTTACACATTTACTCATTGACCAAATATTTATTGAGACTTCATGGTATGCCATACTGTGCTTTATATTCTGTTGAAGTAGGAAAAAAACAGAAAAAGAAAAAATATACAAAACTATGATAATCAGGATTCTCCTGTTTCAGAAGCTTGGAGGAAAATTAAACATTAAAATAAATAAATAAAAAAAGAAGATTATATTCCATCCAATTCATTTTATCACATATTATTTAAAATTAGTTTATTTGAAATTTCTAATACTCCATATTTCTCCATGGCATTTTGAAAAAAGAGAAATACAGCCTATGGATAGTTACCACTTTAGCATAGGCTGCTAGATATAACTATTCTTATGTATAGAGAAAGTTCAGGGAAATCATGTGTATAAAACACAGCAGAGACTAGAGCAGTGGCTCAGCAGTTACATTGCTTGTCTGGCATCCGTGAGGATCCGAGTTTGAACCCCAGCACCATGTATACAACTAACTGTTGGAGCAATGAAGGCTACATTGCTGAAGCAGTGTAGCCTAAACTAAATAAACTAAATAAAAATGATTCTCTCTTTCATTGTCCCTCTCTCTTTAAAAACAATACTTTTTAAAAAATAAAAAAAAATTAGTATATTTTATTTATGTGTATATTTCCAGTAAAAGTCATGTTTCAGCTTGGGCAGAAACAAACAAGGTGAAAACTATGCACATATAATCCTTCCACAGTTTAATTTGGAAGAAACAAGAGAAATGTTTAATAAAATTTTAATAACAGTTTTAACACAAATTTTTAAATTTACATTTGAATGATCACGTTAAAAAAGTGCTGTTCTAAAAGTAAATGTTAAATACATACTTACTTAGGATATTTTGGCTTCTGAAAGAAGAATATTACAAATATGAGGAAATGATATCCAGAGTGAAATCATGTATTGGGCATTTTAAAAATTGTAACCTAATACATAAGAACATGTATGGAATATGAAAAATAGCTAATGTGTATGAAAAGAAAGGCATAATTTTAATAGTCCTTGACTTTTTCTATGAATCAGAGCTGAATTTTGGAGCGTAAAAACTGTTTAATTGTCCACATAAATTTCTATAGTCATCCATTAAATTTAGACTGTACAGCATTTATTAAACTCTGCTAGCACAGTTTATCAACTTTGGTCGAACTGATCTGAAGGATTAGTTTTTCTATTATATAAATAATAATGATTAATTTTATAACTATCTTATAAATGTATAATTTACATTAAAATATTAGACAATGAAAAATAATCTAGGGCTTATAGACTGAAGTTACAACCATATTTAAGCCATAACATAAGGATAAAAATTAGGAAGAATGGATCTGTCTGCATCAATTTTAAAATAAGAAATGCATGGAAGTAAGCTTGAGATAAGGGAATAAAAATATTTTAGGATTTTAAAAATAGCTTAAATATTTTATAAACAAATATTTGACAATATCATTTTAAAATAAAAACTAAGATGTCATTTAAAATCTTTTGATTCTAGAGAACTAATTTCTTAGTTAGAACTGAATGTTCAAAAAATAGCCTCATGGGGCTGGAGCGGTGGCTCGGTGGTTATGGAGCTTGCCCGGCACGCACAAGTACATGGGTTCAAAGCCCAGCAACCACATAGACAACTAAATGCCAGAGCAATGAAAGCCATGTGAAAAATTCAAGGGAAATTGATTCTCTCTCTTTCTCTTTTTCTCCCTCTCACTGCCCTTCTATCTAAAATAACAAAACAAAACAAAACAAAAACAAATAAACCCAGCTTCATTATCAAAAAGTGCTTCATTTCTGCGTGTCCCTAGCACTTGTAGTTGATGCTATAAATGACTTTCCTGGCATGCTAATAATATAATAATAACAGTAAAATTAAGGCAGATATAGACACAGAAACCCTGGAATCTATTTAAGAGAGATAGAAGCATTAAAATAAGTATGATTTAATAATAAATAATATAACTCAGTATTAGAAATGGCTATGGATATGAGAAGGCTAAATCATACCTCAATCCAAGACCCAAACAAGTAACCACAGCTCACTGTTTCCATTACTCTTAACATGATGAACATTCAAGAACCCGTTTGTGGTGTTCATTGTCCTCCTTTAGACTGGCCATTTATTTAAGTCCTCTTTTGTAACACACTTTGTTCGGACTTTCGCACTTATTTGCTTCCTGATGCCCTTTCCTTCCCTCCAGTTCCTAGAGAGAACAGCATGTGCGGAGAATGTCAACATCTGTGTCGGCGTGTGTATGTTCTAAAGCATGCATGGAGATATTGACCACAGAAATGTGCACAGGTCTTGTTAGTAATGATATTGTTAGGAGGGTTAAGCTCTGCATGAAATTCCCTACAGGAGTTTTGGGGTCCAAGAAATGTTCCCTCTATCCTACCCATCCTCAATTCTATGACTTTTTAAATTCTCACCTATGGTACAACAGGATGCACATGACTTATTTTCTTCTATTCTGGTCTAAGAAGTTTTAAATCAGATATTTCCTGCTGGCTAGGTGCAGAATACCTCTGGCATCATAAAGAAAGGAGAATTCTGGTGATACAAGGGAGCTTAAGTTATTGGAACTGCAATCATTTTTCTCCTGCTGTGCTAGAGTAAAACTATTGAAGGTTTGAAGAGGTACCTATTTTTGGACAAGTGATGAATAATTTCAGGTTTCTGTGTGGGATGTGAAGAAAATGAAATTCCTTGGTCTTTGCTGAATTACCAGATAAGTATTTCCTCATCCACATTTTCAATATTTTAGTCAATACATTAGATTTCTTACTTGAGACTTGCATTCTATTTTCTGCAAGAATAGAACATCTTTGCAAAAGAAAATAGGGAACTGTTGTTCTAATACTGATTATCTTCATACCTGATCACTTCCAATGAATCCATGGCCCTCTTTTATAAGTGCTATACTTTACATATGACATGTGACCTGGAAATTCATGTGTGAGACAATGCAAGAAATTTCAGAGGTGAGACCATTGGGTTATGAGAACCTTAACATACTCAGTGCATTAATCAAGCCCCTGGCAGAGATTTACTAGGCAGTAACTATAGGCAGGTAGGGTGTGATTGGAGGGGATGGGTCCCAGGTTTGTGTCTTGGAGTATATATTGTCTTTGGTGAGGGGAAGACTCTCTATTTCCTAGGGCCATCTCCTGAGCTGCTTTCTCCCTCCTAGTTTTTCTGTCATGGTGTTTTGCCTTACCTCAGGCCCAGAACTGTGGAGTTGGTTAGACATGGACTGACACCTCTGCAATTGTGAAGGCAAAATAAACTTTTCCTTCTCTAAAATTGTTCTTGCCAGGTCTTTTGGTTGCAGTGATGAAAAAAGTAACTAAAACACTAAGATAAATATTTTACATATTATCAAGGGTAATCAATTTCTATTTGTCCAGACCCACCTAGTCATAATGAAAAACATCAAAAGCCAAAAGTTTATCATTAGGAGGAAAACAGTGGGGTAGGAGTTCAAAGGCAGTGAAGTTCACCAAGATATTTTTAGTAGACTCCATTCAGAATTAAATGAGGATCTATGATGCTATGCTACCTACTTATTTATTTCCTTTTTTTTTTTTTGCTTTTTAAAATATTTCATGTGATTTTAAACATCAGCTACAATGATTTCTGCAGAAGATAATTAATTGGACGTAGGTACTAAACTAGTTTTTGTGTTTTAGTCAACTGTCATTAAGTTCTCAAATAGGGTAAAGTTACATGACTTCAACTGACCTTTACATTTTAATAAGTCTTCTGAAAGTTCTTTAGGTGCCAGGATATCCTTGCTTATAAGGGATGTTAGTTAAGCTAGTAGTGGTGTTTTCATTGTCCAAGTGAGCCTGCAACATAAAGCATGAAAAATTGGCCTATAACAAGTATAAGAGGGGAATTTCAAGAAAGCAAGCTGCAGGAAGTCTGATTCCCATTTGGCTCCATGACAGGGTAAAAAACCTCCAGGAGACCTCCACTGCTGTGAGATGCATTTAGGGTAAAATCATCATTAGAGCATAGCACTAATTAAGGAAGATCTTTGAGGATCAGAGATTTGGGTACAGAAAGTGCAAAAGCAGGATTGTATCCATCCCAGCTGGGTCACAGAAGCTTTGACCGCCATTGCTCCCAATCAGTAAGAGAGTGACAGAGGAGCTGAACCATAACATGCAATCCCATCTGCCATAGAGAAGCCAAGTTCTATAAGGAACCAGGCCTTGGGCCCAGCGGGAGACACCCCTACTGTACCTGCACTGTGTAAGGGGAGAAGAGTGTCTCTCAACTGCCTGCAAGTAGGAGAATCAGGAGTCGTTTTGAACAGACTGTCTAGTGGAAGGGAATCAGCAGCTCAGAGCAGGCTACTCCACAGTTCTTCCAGGAGACAGCCACAGTTTAGAGGTTGAACCTGAATGAGTTGGTACAGGACAGGCCCCGCCTTCACTTAGCTCAGAGGGATTCAGGTTAGTGGAGTGCAGGGGAGCCTAGCTCAGCTCTCTCCACCCCCACTCACAGTCAGAATGCTCACAAGATTAAGATGGGACTGGAGCACTCAAAACACCACAGTTCAAGCAGAGAAAACCCGGAGAGAATGAGTATAATCAGCAGAGGGAGCAATGCTTTGCATTAAACCCCTGTGCCTAAAAGTCTGGGAAGTCTCCTGAGTTTCAGATCCTTAGGGGAAGCTTGCAATGTCCAGCCCTGGGGGCATTCATTAACCTGATCTCTCCTGGGAAGTTTCCATCCAAAATTCTCAGGAGACTGAGCTAGACACCCAGTCCTCTACTTCAGATCACATAACTCCAGACTTAGCTAACAAAACTCAGGCAGACAGTGAACATCTGCACCCAATGTACAGAGAGACCAACTTCAGCGAACACAGTTCCAATTTTCATTAAGAATTTTTTTACCTGTTTATGATGTGTATTTGTATGCCATCTGGATAAATTGAATGGTTCATGGACACATAAATATACTAGCGCTTTTTTGTTTGCTTGTTTTCTTTTCATTTTTCGTATTGCTTTGTTTCTGTCATTTTTTAAACTTTTTTCCTGATTGCTTTTTCTCTTTTCTTTGTTTCCTTTTTTCCCCATCTCTATATTCCCTTCATTCCTTAGCATTTTCTTCAGTGTAAATATTTATCCTTTATACTGCCTGTTGAGAGTTGGGAAATTTTTTTTTAAAGAGAGGACAGTAGGACAGTGAGAGAGAGAGAAAGAGAGAGAGAGAGAGAGAATCATGAACATTATTTAATTTTTCTTGTGGCCTTCATTGCTCCAACATTTCATTGTGTATGTCTTGCTTGGTTCAAACTTGGGTCCTCCGGCATGCCAGGCAAGCTCTGCAAGCACTGATCAACTTTTTAAGACCTGAGAGTTTGGATTCTGATCAGTACATTTAATATTTGAATTATACTCTGCCCTAGTTGCAATGTTTTCCTCTACTTGCTTCTACCCTTTCTTAGGGTATCACCTAAATTCTATTAATATCTCTTTTAGCCTTCCTCTACTTTGGTACCTCTGTCTCTTCTCATTCCACCCCCCTCCACCACCCCCCAGCAAATCTTTCGTCTCCTCTAATTTATCTCTACTCATGCTTGGATGTTACAACCTCCTCCCTAACTTGATCTTACATTCCTTTCTCTCTCAGGTATCTGTAAGCTTATCACCTCTTAGCTATAATTAGTTTATACAATTTGACACTCCCCCATCAATAATGTTGTGTAACCATTACCACTGTGAATGCCAAACTCAGTAACTGCTGTATGCTTTGAAGCCTGACATAAGCAATGGTTGAATTCTACTGTTGTCAACAGTAATGAATAACAATATCATTCATTTCATGGGCAAAATTTAACACAGTAACATATAGTTGGTACTAAACAACCAATTTAATATTGTTTATTGTAAGCATTGATTTTTCATATTGATTGTCCCTCATTAGCTCATGAGGAGTTGAAATCTTAAGGGACACTAACAGTTCACAGGTTAGGTATTTGGCTTCTGAGCTCAACTTTCTTGAAAATACCCTAACTCATGTAAAGGATGGGACAAACCCTCAATCCAGCACCAAGGACCCAAAGAGAAACAACCAGAAAGAGATCTCAGACCAAGAATCCACTTTAATTTAAGGAGTGAGAAGCCTGTGCTGGGACCACTCCCTTCATCTGCACATTTCCAAGACTCAAGCCCCACCATGGCAGGTGCACTGCACACCCCCAAGGACCCCATACAGACACCACCCAGTTGTTGTCCATAGCTGCCAGATCCAGATACATTGGACCCATCCACAACACCAATGATCCCAGGCCCCAGTGTGGTACATAGGCTGGCTTATTCCAGCTGGCCCCGCATCTCTAGGACTCTAGGACCCAGCAACACATCCCTACTACTGTTCTTGAACAACACAGAGAAGTGTCCAGCAACCCCATCAGGTTCCAAATCTGAGTCCTGGAATCTAGATCCAAAAGGCACAAGAAATGATGCTCCAGGAAGAAAGACCTTTCTGGAAGAAGATGGTCATCAAAAAGGTGGTCTCTGACCCAACCCTTTGATCTCCAAGGAAAAAATACCCAGAGACTTGTCTTGCTCCCACACCGGGAACCCCAAATCATAGATACAGAAGAAACTTTTTAAAGATGACAAAGCAAACTAGAAGAGGTTCACCTCAAACCCACAACTTCCCTATGAATGAGCTCATGGACAGAGAGTGGGATGACAATCTAGAACAAATCATCAATAATCTAATTATTAAAGGAACAATGAGCTAAAAGAAGATTTAATGAAGGAACTAGGAAAACTCAAAGGATGAAAAACTCTATAATCAAAGAAATAGACATACAGAAAAAGGAATTAATGGAGCTAAAATATGCAGTCAATCACATTGGAGAAATGCTAAAAGAATTTAATAATAGACTAAATTCTATAGTAAAAAAAAAACCTCAGCTCTTAAGGAAAGAACTTCTGACAATAAGGATAGTCTGAATAAGCTTGAATGCAGGGATGACAAAAAAGAAAAAAAACACACAGAACATGAATAGAATTTTCAAAATGTATGGGATGAAATTAGAAGAAACAATCTAAGAATAATTGGTATGCAGAAAGAAATCAAAAAGCAAAAGAACGATATAAGGAATATTCTCAATGAAATAGAAAAATGTTTCCATATAGAAATAGCGTCAGATATACTCATCCAGGAAGCTTATAGGACTTCCAATAGGCCAAATCAAGTGAGAAGCTCACCAAGAACATGATATTTAAAATGTACAACAGGGAAATCAAGGAAAGAATATTAAAAGCTGCAGGAGAGAAGCATCAAATCACCTTCAGGAGCAAACCAACAATGATCACCTCTGATGGTTCAGCTCAGACTGTAGAAGCAAACAGATCCTGGAAGGATATCTGTTAATGTCTGAATAACGACAACATGCAGCTGAGAATACTATGCCAGCACAACTCAACTTCAAATTTGATGGAGAAATAAGAGCTTTTCATGAAAAGATCAAACTTGCAGCATTCATGAACATAAAACCTGCATTAAAAGAATCCCAGAATATAAACCCCAGATAGAAGAAAGTGCAAACATCCCTCAAACCCGCAAACAGGAAATTCAATAAAGGTACATGCTATCAATAGACAACCAAGACAGCACAAAACTTACATGATGACTATGAAACACAGCCACATAACAATCCCAGCACTGAATGTGAATGGTCTTAATGCACCAATCAAAAGACAAAACACAATGTTTGAAAGAGTGTTGACTGAATACTCCTGAGGTTTAATAAAAATACATCATTATAGTCAATAAGAAAAGCTCCATGTATGACAAATTAAAAAAGACCTATACTTAGAAATAGTAAACAAACTTCTAAGAGAATCTTGAAAGAGCAAGAGAAAATCAACTCATATTTTAGCAACAGGGCCTAGCCACAAACTTGATCCTCAGCCTAGTTCCATTTAAAATCCCCATTTACTTTGCTGTATTCTATATTTACAGCTAATATTTCCATTTTATATGATAAAGGACTTCTCATTCTTATTTCAGTTTGTTACTGTAGCTTATTTCAGTGAGCTCTGTTCACCTGGGGCTTTGAGCTACTTTTTCATGACATATATTACAAAGACTTTTAGCCTGGTCTCTGGCCTTTGTTCAATTCTAGTGAGTCCTGAGTACAAGGACATTAACCCCTAGTGTAAGGAGCTCTAGGTCCTAGCAAACCATAGTTGCATGTCATTGTTATCATTTTCACAAGAGCAATATTAGAGTTTCAGCTTAAAATCTTGAAGAAGGGAAACCTTGGAAGATGCAATATTCTTAGAATATTAATCAGGAAAATGAATAGAAATATCATATGGGATCAGCCATTTCTCACCCATATACTTCATAACCTCACTCAACAGGTTTTAGGGATACCTCATCTTCTGACCTCAGCAGAAGGATGGAAATACTCTTAATTATGCTTTTTATAAGGTGTTTGTTGATATGGAAGGTGAGTATGCACAGAAAAAACAAAGTCCAACCAACTTTATTTTATTTCTCATTCTCTCATCTCTATGGCTAGCCTAATTAGTCCTCCATCTAGGCCACAACACACACACATCCTTTTTTAAACCACTTTTTATCTCACTGAGTATGGATTCCACTCTCTCCTCTCCTTACTATTGGGTAGGTTTTAAAGATAATTCACATCTCAATAAGAAGACAATTTGCTCTCCTGTCCTTTTTACTTGTACATTTCCAAGATTCCTTTCTCTTTCAGAAAAGAAGACATGGTCTACTTCAGATATTTTAAAAAACATATTTTGGTCTCTCCTTTCTATTACTTTTAAGTGAAAAAACCTTTAAAATGTAATTGAACTATCTAACAAACAGAATATTTTCTTCCTTTAAGAAATGTGGTACTTTTTTATTTTAACAATGATATAAAAATATTGTCAGTGCACACCTAGGTTTACTATGAAAATCTGTGCTATGGAAGATAGTCATATTTTTCAAGAGCTATATATTTTTAAGTTATGATCTAGTAATAATGGCTTTTCTTTTTTTTCATAAAGTCTACTAAAGCTAAAAATTAACCATTCATATTTAAATCTCTACACGATTTTCCTCAGCTCTAGTTGTATTGCTAATGGAATCACAACAAAATCTTTAATCTGTGATAGTGGTCAATCCTTGTACTTTACATACTCTAAGTTCAGATATATCTCTTGTGGTCTGTTTATCCTTAGTGAATTTCTTCCTGAATTATGTTCAATAATTGTTCAGGTCATTACAGATTCATTTATTGACTACATAAAAAAATATGTTATATATGTCAGTTTGAATAGTGTTCTGTATGGAAAGCCATCATTTTAATGCTGTGTTTTGCCTTTTTTTGCACAAAATGATAATAATTTCCAAATTCCTCTTTCTTTTCCCCTATCATTCTCTTTCACACACACCACTATTTATAATTACAAATGTAGTTCTAATTGTGTTCTGAGAGATAAATTGAGATCAATTTGATCTATTCAAATGAGATCTCCTGGTAAAGTTTTCTGCCAAGGATGCATAAATGAGAGATGGCTGGCTAGCCCTTGGCAGGAAGTCTGTTTCCATGAACTATGTAAGTAATTGGTCTATATTGGGTAGAAATTGACTTTGCCTTAATTTGCATCAATGTCTAAATAAGTGGTGGGAAGTTGATATGTAATTGTCTGAATAACAAAGTGTGAAAATTTCATCAATAATATGTTATTTCTCTGTACATGTCACTAAAGAGTGGCAATAAATTCATTTGTGTCTCTGTGTATATATATATGCACATATATATATCCATTTATGTATATTATATATGTACACATATATCATGCATTTGAAATAGTGAGATTAATAAGATTCTTTAAATAAGGTAAAGAATGCATATTTGAGAAATATTAATCAGTATTCAACACAACTAATAATTAATAATGAACTCACTGCCAATTCAGGAAAAAATTATTGGTTCCAGAATACCTCATTGATTTGAATTAATATTAACTTCACTGAAAATTCCTACTTAACAAGATATCTAAGCAATATTTTTCTCATATGTAACTATATTTGACATAGCAATGGTGCAATACAAAGATTATTTGCAGATTTAAAATGTTTGAATGTAAAGGGATTTTATTTATTAGTTTTTCATTTCCTTTCTCCTACCTAGAAATCTGGAATCAGTGCATTAAATTAAGACTACCAGTCAAAATGTGTAAATATTTTCAGTTAACTCATTCACATTTTTTAATGAAATATATCTAACTTTAAATTCCAGTTTTCTAAGTTTCATTAGCATCTCCTTATGCTGAGTGATATGCTATAGAAGTTAAATTAGTATATCAGAAATTTAAAATGTAATGTTTTACTCTTAATGTTTAGAGATTAATTCTTAAGGAAATGTTTTATAAATCAATAAATGTTTTAAAAAAAGAAATTTAACATTTATAGAACACTACCTGTCAGCTTTCATTCATGTTTAGAGCTGTGTTTTTCACCTGCCAACATTTACATTTCTCTCCTTTTCACACTCTTTCTCTCCTTCCCCAGTTGCTTTAGGTAACAGCCCTGAGATATTCTTTCTGGAGGTACTCATTATTCATTCTTCTGTTAAATTTTTATTTAAAAATAGGAGTCACCTCGAAAGGTGCTAAGGACACCACTGGTAGGATCCCCATATGGAGCAGACCAGCTCAGGACTAACTAGGGGAGGTTTCCCACCTGGAGCAGTCCTGCCTATCTACCTCCTTTGTTCCTATTTTAGTCTAATGGGAAAGTAGGACTACATTTTTGGTAGGTTCAGATTTGCAACCATGGATCAAGGAGCTAGTAATTAAACCATCTAACTTGCAACGGATGGAAGACAAATTAGGTCCAACACTTCAGCATTTGGGAGTAGGCAAAGACTTTCTCAACATGTCTCCTAAAGTGAAGGAAGTAAAGTCAAAAATCAGTGAATGGGATGCCATAAAGCTAAAATGATGTTGAAATGCCAAGGAAACAATCAAAAGAGTCAAGAGATTTCCTACAGAACTGGAGAGAATCATGGGCTATGATTCTTCTGACAGGGGCCTCTTATCCAGAATCTACAAAATCCTCAAAAATCTCAACTACAAAAGCACAAACAACCCAATTAATAAATGGGCCAAAGAGCTAAATAGAAACTTCTTAACAGAGGACAAAGATCAAGCCAATGAATACATGAGAAAGTGCTCCAAATCACTAGTAATAAGAGAACTTAAAATGAAAACTACATTAAGATATCACCTTGTGTCAGTCAGAATGGCAAAAATGAAGAAAATAATAACATACTGAAGGGGCTGTGGAGATATAGGCACACTAACACACTGTTGGTGGAGCTGCAGACTGGTACAGCCCCTTTGGAAAGCAGTGTGGAGAACCCTCAAAAAACTAGGGATGAGCCCACCATATGATCCTGCTATTCCACTCCTGGGTATTTTCCCAGGGGATTTAGAATCAACTCATTATAGTGACACAGCAATATCTATGTTCATAGCAGCTCAATTACTATTGCTAGATTATGGAAACAACCCAGATGTCCCTCACTGGATGGATGGATTCAAAAAGTGTGGTACATTTATACCATGGAATTCTACACAGCAATTAGAAACAATGATATTAGCCTTTGAAGGTAAATGCATGGCTATGGAAGAAATTATGCTGAGTAAAGTCAGCTTAACCCAGAGAACCACAGATGAAGAACCACAGCCTTCATCCACAGATGAAGGCTGGAACTAGACCCTGACCATTGAGAGAGGTCATCTAGTATCTTGTGTTAAATCCAGATAATGTGTAATGTTATACAACATAATACTTTTTAGAGATATTGTGGGAAGGGGAAGGGAGGGATAAGGGTGGGCAATTGGGGAGCACTGCTGGGGGTAATTCTAATATCCAGAATATATAGACATTTTATATTATTTTGTTAAAAACTTGTATGGCTGTTCTATAATAAATCTCTCAAGAAAAAAAAAAAAAGATTTCACCTCATTCCAGTCAGAATGACAAAGATGAAGAAGACAAATACAACAAATGCTGGAGGGGTTGTGGGGAGATAGGAACACTAGCACACTATTGGTGAAATTGTAGACTGGTCCAGCCATTCTGGAAAGCAGTGTGGATACTCAAAAAATTAGGCTTGAATCCATCATATGACCCAACTCTCCCTTTTCTGGGTATTTTCCCAGAGGAGTTGGAATCAGCACATTATAGTGACACAGCAAAATTTATGTTCATAGTAACTCAATTTATAATAGGTAAATTGTGGAACTAACCCAGATGCCCCTCATTGGATGAATTGATCCAAAAGCTCTGGTACATACTTTTACAATGGAGTTCTACTCAGATATTAGAAAAAATGATATTGCATCTACTGTAGGTAAATTGATAGCTTTGGAAGAAATCATGCTGAGTGAAGTTAGCCAAATCCAGAGAGCCGAGAGCAGAATGGTATCCCTCATTTGTGGAGGCTGGACTTAAACCCAGCCTTGGGAGTAAAGTAGACAAACTCACATATTAGATCCACAGAACAAAAATGAAAAATGTTAATATTTATGAGATTCAGTTGCAAGATACTTCATAAGATATTTGAACAAGCTATGGGGCATACCTGTACAAAAATGTAAATATTTAATCCCATTGTCAAATATTTTGAAGAATTACAAGAGATGATAGGAAGGGAGGAGAAGAGGAAATGTTGGAACTGAGATAAAGCAAGGTACATTCCAAGCAGTTATAAATGTTACTGTATATACCGTAGGTATAAGAAATATGTCACTGTATTTTCTTTTTTTTTAAGGAACAATTTAGGACCCAGAAGAAAAGCAAGAAATCAGGGGAAGGGAGGAGGGAAGTGGAGGGGTGTGAGGGTGATATTGAACAAATTGTATTGCTGATTTCTGTGCATCTAGGAATATGTGGCTACTAATCCCATCATTATATAAAACTATAATGCACTAATAAAAATATATATAATTATTTAAAAATGTTTTTTATTTTAGAGCAGTTTTAGTTTATGGAAAAGTAGATGGCACAGTGTTCTCATACAATCCTCACATGATGTCCCTTTTTTTAGAATCTTAAAATAGAAAGGTGTGGTTGTTACAACTAATGAACCAATGCTGAGACATTGTGATTCACTAATGTCCACACTTTATTCATTACTCATCCTACACGCGACTCAAGTAGGATTGACCCTACCCACATCCTTGGATGCGGACATATTATTCAGGGTAAATCACATTATTCATTTTATTTTCCTGGATGTTCTGATATATTAGGGGTTAAGTGCAGGGATTACTTTCTTGAAATAGTGGGGTAAAAGGAAATTTTATCTTGAATAAAATAGGCTAATTTATTCTATATCCATTCACTACCTGAGAACAAATAAAACAGCTAGACAACAGATCTAAAATGGCTATTTAAAGAGACTGGGAGCTTTTCAATGTAGCAAGAAAGCTCCAGAATGTAAATCTGACATTGGACATGACTTTCTCTCGGTTATGTTTCAGGTAAAAAATAGAGAACAAGAAGGGATAGTCTGAGCAGAAAGAGGTTAATGAGTGCCTTAGAGACTGAGAATATTTCCAACCATACCACAGGGCTGGGAAATCCGAGTGGGTACTTATAAATACTGTGAGCTTTCATTTGGGGAAAAAAAAAGATCTAAAGTTTAACAGTAAGATCAAGCAATAAAAAATAATAAATTCTTACAAGAATGAAGAAAGCTTCAAATTATCTCAGCCCTTGATGCTCAGTGCAGTAATTCTTTAGCCATATAGTGATCACTATCACCCCTCTTCCACCCTATAGTGGACACTTGGGTATCATAGATATATTTTTCACCGTGGAAAATTAAGAGATACTGTTGGCACCTAATGTGTAAAGGTAAAAGATACTACTAACGATTATAAAAAGCACAGAACAACTTTCCATAGCAAATAAATATCCACTTCAAAATATCAAATAGCAGTGTTTCATAGAAATACTGATTTAAGATAATGTGTGCTGACTTCACAGCTAAAAGCAAAATCATGAAGAATATATTATGTATTCCCTCGAATTATGTCCATCTTTTTGTATTGTTTCTGTTCACTTGACCAAAAAGCCAATCCAATAACTTACAATAAAAAAAAAATTAAGAAATGGGAGTTAGGCATGGTGACACATGTCTCCAAACCCAGCAGCGTGGGGAGGCTGAGACAAAACGATCTCAATTTTGAGGCTAGCCTCATCAACTTAGTGAGGTCCTAAGCAACTTAGTGGGAACCTGTATCAAAATAAATAAAGCAAGCTGGGGATATGGCTCAACGGTTAAGTATCACGGGATTCAATCTTTGACAATAAATACATAAATAAATAAATAACCAAAAACCAAGAGACAAAATACATGATAAATATACATCCAAAGGAAATTAAAATATTCAGATACTTATTTTAAGCAAACAGCAACTATTTGAAGAATTATTTTGAAAGAAATGAAAAATTTTAACAGAAACTTAGGAGCTTTTTTAAAAAATAATCAAATTGATTAAGGTACTAAAAATTCATAGAACTCTTAAGCTACACATTGATATCAAAATATATCAGGAAGGACATAGAAGTTATGAATAGCACAATAGTAGAACTTAATATATGTAAAACATACTTTAGTTTCAACTATTGTTGCATTTATAAAAAGCAACCATATGTTGTTCCACAAAGGAAGCAAACCATAACAAAATTTTAGAGACTGATAATATTCAGAGTATGTTGTCTGATCATAATTAGGTAGGAAACAAAAATAAAAATGATAACTAAATTATGCTTGTATTTAAAAATTAAGAAATATTCATGAAGAAATAATCCTGTATTAATAAAAAATTTATTAAATATTTAGCATAATGCTTGCAATGTAATGTTAGATTTTTTATGTTTTTCTTATAGCGTACACTCTAAACTTGCACTCTGGTAAATAAGAGACATTCTTCTTTTTGGTTCTAATGTGTTTTTTATTAAATTGTGTAAAGTTGTGTCTCTTCATACATGCAACACACAGTAACAAATATTTGATACAAAAATAACTAATTCTAATACTGAAATACTGAACACAGAATAGTTCTATGTCTATTAACAATAAAAACTCAAACTGAGTTTTTCTTTGGAAATTTCAATGCAGACCATTATTTCACAATTTGGAAATTGTAGTAATCCAACTTCAAGATGACTTTTTCATTGTTGAAATTTACCCTGTCAATGTGTGATTTGGGACTTCCTCTTGTCTTCAGCCATTCCTGTATCTCACACACCTTGAAGATGGGACCTTGCAATTGTCTTTGCACTGTTCCCGGGTCAGTGTTCTGGACCCATCCTACCATTCCTAGCTTTTTACCCTCAGCCTGAGTGTACTTGCAAAAAAGTACCCCTTGCACCTTGCCCCAAAATTTTAATCCATTGATACCAAGGTGTCCCATTCTGCCATGCTGTAATCCAGCTCATCTTCCCCACAGGGCAACAAATCCCACCGTGACCACCAAACCAACTCTAAAAGACATTCTTGTTGATGTTCCTTCACGCTATGAAGATGTTTATAGTTTTCAGCTCTATTTCCATTACTTCGGCCATTTTGAGAAAGATTCCTGTTTTGTATAACAGGGGGATTGCCTGAAACCTCACTCTGCATTCTAAGGTCTTAGAAGTCCAAACTGATAATGTCTACTTCTAACAATTTATTTGGGTGTTAAATTAAATGATTCTTAACTGAAATATCATTTAGTGCAGGAAAGTATATCATCAAAAATATCAAACTTTATTTATAGCCCAGTGTAAAGTGAATGCAAATCATACAAGTGGTAACTCAGGTCAGGAGCAGAATGGGGTGAAACATTTGAAGTCCCTTTCTTTCCAGAAGTCAAAGTAATCAAAGTGAAGACTAGAAAATATTAAAAAGTACTGCAAAATCAAAACTTGTGGGATGCAGTTAATGACATGATTAGAGGGCAAAGTGTGGGACAGCTTGGGCATTCATCCATTATCACAGAGTGGGTCTTGTAAAGAGAGACATTTATTCTATCAGTCTAAGATCAATATATCAGCCTCTGGGAAAGGCTTTCTTGGGTCCTCATATGCTGAAGGCAAAAGGGTGAGAAAGGAATTCTGTGTTCTCACACTGCAGAAGAGGACAAACATACTCACATAAGCAGTTTTAAGATAGCATTAATCTCTTCATGAAGGTTCTGCTCTTATAACCTAAAAACTTCCCCAAAGATTCCATCTCCCATCAGGGTTGCACTAGGGATTATTTCCAACACGTGAATTTTTGAGGGCACAAAGTTATTCAAATCATTATAAACACTATCCAAAATTATAAGATGAATTGCAGGATCTTTTTGGAAGTGACTGCAAGCAGTTTTACCAAGAAACTTCAAGGAAATAAAATAAAATCAATAACCACAAATGTGAAATCATTCAGAAATGAGGCTTTTAGAAAGAGATAAGCTTAATAAGAGCAGAGATATAAAATTTTAAAAAAGTGATATAAAGTAAGGATCCATTACTATAATGTGTGAGGAAGAGGTTGATGATGGAGTAGGTGGAGACATGAGAAGCATTACCACTGATTGAGTGGCAGAGAAAGACACTCAAAAGAAGAAGTTTAGTTAGATGGAAATTGATTGCTTTAGTCTCAATTTATTGGCTATGCAACTTTATTTTCTCATTCAAATAAGAATAAAAAAGTTTGAACAAAATGTGAGAGCATTAGACAGGCATCTTTTGAGAGTTTTAAGAAACGTTTTTATTTTTTTTTTAATTTTATGTATTCTTTGTGCTCAAAGACAAAAATTTACAATAGACACTGACCAACCATGTTTAGGTCATCTCTCCTCCATGGAGTTTAATGTAAAATGTTCAGTTCAACCTATAGTCAGAAATGCTTAACAAATTTGAATCAAGTTAAATTAGAATCAGATACAAATTTGCTGCATTTATTTCCCAGTGTATTTTTAAAATAGAATGTGCTGGGTGCACAACTGTAATCTCAGAAACTGGGGAAGTTGAGACAGGAAGATCGTGAGTTTAAAGCCATCCTTGGCAACTTAGACCCTGTCTCAAAATAAAAAAATAAAAAAAGGGTCGGGGATGTGGCTCAATGGTTAAGTTGCCCTGTGTTCAATTCCAGGATAAATAAATAAACAAATAAAAATTAAGTCTAATAAAAGGAGAGGAGATATATATATATATATATATATATATATATATATATATATATTCCCAGTCATAAGTCCAGGAGGTTCTCCAATGTTATCTCCTTTAGTCATGGAGACTAGGAAACAGTGGTGTCACCCCTCCAAATGTGAACTTCCAGGGAAATCTGCTACTACAAGCAGAAAAGGCATCTGAAGTACTTGGGGAGATAACTTGAGAGAGGACTGTATTATGTTTGTGAGGTGCAAGCTGTTTCTGCACAGGATCAAGAACAGGTCTGGGCATTTCTGAAAATGAGGTCGGCCGTGCTACGGATGGAATTTACTTTATTTTCTGAGTGCTTAGGTTTTCTTTCTTAACGCCACATAAGGCTTTTTTTTTTTTTTTTGCATAAACATTGATTTAATTATTTGAATACCTCTAACGCTTTTTTTTTAACGGTTTCTAATTCTATTTTCTAAATCCTGAAATATCTTTCCACATCCTTGAGTGTGCACAGACTCCGTGTGTAACAAAAATATGGCTCAGATGCGTTGGACAGAGGTAACTAAAATTCACATTCTTTTAACTCTGATACTTTCTCAATGAAATGGGAAACTAGTTTCGCATTAATTACATTTAATTGAAGCTGCAAATCATTTACATATATTGATAAAAATTTTCTTAACAGTACAGTTCGAGAAATGCATCTAAATTGCTTTGGGAACCCAGAAATAGTTTTTGTTTCCATGACATTTTATAAAGCAAATCCTCAAGAATATGTTTTTATAATATTAATATAGCATATAACTGGCATAAAACATCATGTTACCTTTAATTAGAAATATTGAGGATGGATTATCACAAAGTTCTAATTAATAATGTTTTAGTTCATGAGTTCTTACTGTGCAATGTTTTTAAAAAGTTTCAAAATTTGAGGAACTTTATTTTGAATAGATATTAAAGGGTGTTTCTTCATTGTTAGAACTTTTAGCAAATAATTTCATACCCACCACCACCTAGAAGACACTCAAGGTCATTGAGGTCACCATATGTAAAGGTGAGTTGCTGCTACTTTTTCAGTAAGAAGGCAAGAACTTTATCAAGCACTCACTAGGAGATATGTCACAATTTTCCCAGCTGTAAATTTCTCTCTGTACGTGTTACAAACATGCTCAACAATGACTATGACTATTATAGCTTAACATTCATTTCCCATGATATATTTACACCATAGTGAAACATGGTGGCCTGGACAAAGAGATTTGGTGTTCCCACGATGAATCACCCCTACACTGGCAACTGATAAGCACAGTCACAAATCATGGGTAGCTGGCAAGGTCCTCTGCCCTAATTTGTTTTTTAAATTTTCATTCAGGCAGTGTGACTTCATTACATCCCTGCAAGCAACACCCCAGGCATTGTGTGAAGGAGATTTACAGCCAGCAAGACAACCATTTCATTCTGCAGAGAAATCCTGTCACTTCCCCATTGAGTTTTCTTCTTTAGTTTGGGAAAGTAGATTTTATATGACATATCTTTTTTTATATGACACATAATTTTTTCAATACATAATTGGATGAAGGAACATGAAGAAGCAACCAACATTCATTACTTTCTCCAATCACAATCTCATAGAAAATCAATGTACATCACTACATAAAGTCTCTTTAATATTCTTGCCTGTTAATTTCTTAAGTAATAATTTTCCTTTTCCTTTTAAAAGGTAAAATGAATTCAGCAAATTTATTCAGGTGAGATTATACATCCTGACTTAGGGCTGTGAATATGTTGGAGAAAGAATGTATCATGTCAAACACCTCCAGTCATATTATTGACAAACCAAATCTTGCTGAGTATAACACAGCATTCTTTTCACCAGACTCCTTCTCCTGCTTGAGCTACACCATCAAAACTGAGCTTAGATCAACTTTGAACGCTGACAGAAATGTTGTTGGCTGCTTCCTGTTTTTGGGGGAGTAAACAGTCCAACTAAACTATTAAGGAACTTTGACACCCATAAACAATTTAAGAAAACTTCAATTTGGTGCAATGAAAATAACTCGACTGAAAAGATTTTGAGCAGAAGCATATTGTAAAGGAAATCTATTTCCTAGAAAAGGATATATTTTTCAAGCAAAGGAATCATTTAAAATAGCATGTAATTTACTGGTTAGAGGTAGTAAAAAAAAAGTACTATCCTTTCATTTCTCTTCAATTTGTTTAAGCAGTAAAGAAAGTCTAAAATTTCTTTTTAAGATTTTTTTTGATTTACCAAGAATAACGCCATCATGAACATTCAAAATCTTATAGATTATATTCTGCTCTGACTTGCAATTACTTTTACATTTTGAAATACTATTTAAATTTAATCCCAAACTGAAATAGAATAAGTTTAAAGAAACGAGCAAAGGATAGATCCACCTAATAATGAAGAAAAAATTTATAAAAGTAGATCTCTTAATTAAAATGTTCCTAATTTGGATTTTGGTATTCAAATGTGTGTTTTGGAATCATTCAGAATTGAATCTAGGATGATATGTGTCTTTTATTCTCATGTATTTTTTATTCCCTAGAAAAAAATACTTTCCCTGTTTTGAAATTGGACTTCAGTTTCCACTTACAATTGTGAATCTAAATATATACAAAATTGTTCATTCTAACTTCTTGAAATACTTCATTTATATACCTCTCCAAGACTTGCCAATGATGTCACTAATATAACTTTGATTTTCAAATTCTAAATCAGCAATTTTAAGTGATATCAGTAGAAATGCTGTTTGCAGATGTATGGGCATTGTCTGCCCTGCTGGCTCAGCCTGGGTAGTGTCCAGGAGAGGTGAACTTTGACTTTACTTCTGATTTTTTTTTGTATTGATGCAATAATAAATAGAACTATGTCAGTTTTGAAAGTTGTTGCAAACATGTTTTTACATTCCTGGGAGTAAAGGTTGTATTATTTCTGTATGACATACATAGAACAAACAAATGGGAAAACTGAAAACAAAGTAAAATAGAAATTACTATTTTTAACTCT
Source organism: Aplodontia rufa (assembly GCA_004027875.1). Classification (NCBI taxonomy): domain Eukaryota; kingdom Metazoa; phylum Chordata; class Mammalia; order Rodentia; family Aplodontiidae; genus Aplodontia; species Aplodontia rufa. Next base: position 40,086 of record PVKS010005234.1, read on the forward strand.
ACAGGAGATAAGCCAATTCTTTCTTTCTTGTAATAGTGTTAAGAATAATGAATATGCCATGGCTACTTTTGGCTTATCTCATATACTTATTTTGGAAAACACCTTTGAAGTTTGTTGATTACAATGGTATGATGCCCTTTTGAATTTTGTTTAAGCATATATGTTTGTGCTTAAATTAGTAATAAACGTGTTAATAAATAATCTAAATTCATTCCCGAGTACAGAAAAGAAGAGCCAGATCACATCATGGAAAATGACACAAATATGATACAAATTCCTTTACACAAATGGAAAATGACACAAATTGTTCTTTTTCTTTCCAGTGTACTCAAGAGCAGTGCAGTAATGTGAAAGGCATGTTGTGCTTATTTCTCTTTAAAGGGAAGCAATTCATTTCCTCATTCAGTAATGTATGTTATGACCAAGTTTTCCTGAAAAATACAACCTTTACAATTATCTGAATTTTAACTGGCTACTGTGTTTAGATTTTCAATTTCCCTTCCCTTTTTCCCTGCCAGTTTTGAAAAGAGTGTTCATATGCCTCACAATATGCTGAGCCCAAGATGATCAGCCAAGTCTTGGCTTCTTTGAGAGCTTAAACCCTTTAAACTCAGTGCTCTTTCCAGCTGGCAGGTCAGCAGCTCTGAGCAGACACTGCAGGTTTCTGCTTAGTTAAGTTTCCACAAATGCAGCTCTGCTTATTCTTAGTGAGAAAGGGGAAGAGTATCTGCCCTGTGAACAATTCTATCCATCTTCCTTTTCTTAGCTCTCTGTGTCTAATCTGTTTGACATTGCAGGTTTTTTCTTTTCCTTTTCTTTTCTTCTTTTTTCCCCTTTGAATTCATAAGTTTTTGATTGACAGATTATTATTAAAAAACAGTAGAGATGTTAATGTTTTTCATTCCTAGAGACATATATTTACTTCTCATGAAACCTGAAAACATTTCATTCAATTTCCATTTCACATTAACAAACATGTTTGGTAAAATAATGCTCCGTAGATCTCTGAAGATGTTAGCTTTTATATAGAGATTAAGGTTACAAAAAGAAAAACAGTCTTTCTTTAATCTCATTTCATTCTTCATGTCTAAGCTTTAATTCAGACATTTCCTTCTTAATGCCTGAACTCTTGTTCAAACACTGACAGCTTTTCTCAGGGTTACAAAGATGACTGAAAACAGCTAAACGAAGTTTGAATGTCTGTTTATTCTGGACATTTTCTCCAAGTCATTACCAATATTTCAACATAAAAATAAATGGGATTTTAAGGTGACATGTGAAAATTCAGTACTAGCTTAACTCAACTGAAATATAGTAGAATTAGCATGCAATGATTTTAGATAAACATGTTCTCAATTTTTGAGTGTTGCATAGAGGAGAGAGAACTGGCTTGCACTGGTTTTATTTGATCAGTTTGACATTATGGTAAAATTTGAAAATTACTGAACTAAAAGGAATATGTGATAATGCCATTTATTCAGTGATTTATTAAAATTAGTTATGGACAAAGTAATCAAAATGACAAAGAATAATAGTTACCATTGATTTTGCCCTCGTATGTAACAAGAGGCTCATATCTAGTACATTTTATCTAAAACTAACCACTTTGAAGTTTGAATCCTCCTTTAGTGGTCATTTATTTTCAATTTTCAGCTGACTTACTAGGTTGTTTCCCTGAATTTTAATAAAACATATTCTCCATGACTCATTAATTATTTTCTTGTACTGAATACTTTGCTTTTTAAAAATTTTGGGGCTAACCTACAGACTTTTAAATGTCTTTGGACAGGAAAATGGTTTTCTACATTTGTGAACAATGAAATTACTCTAAAACTTAATTATATTTAGTAGCATAACAATATTTAAGGGACTGGAGGAGAGAAATGCTGGAAACATCAGTGGGATGGGAAACTATGTTGAAAGGAATATGAAGGAGAATGCAATGGACTATTAAAAAACTTCTATACAAAGTCACGCTGGATATGATAAGCATAATAGCATTCAATTCCTTTTTGTCTTTCAGTTATAAAGAAATAATTGAAAACTCTATTTTATTCCCAAACTTATCTATCACATTAATAAATTCTATTTGGTAACTACTGCTCCTCTTTGCCCCCGCAATAACCTGAATCATAATATAAAAAATACTTCATTTTTGACATCTCTGACAGGAAGATGATTCTCCAACTGAGAATTAGTAATAAAAAAAGAAAGCAAGAGAGAGAACCAGGTACTTTAAAAACTTTAAAAATCAGTGACACAGCTTTTATTAAAGAGTGACTTCCATAAATAAAAGGGAAAATGACATAATCTAGTCATCATTCAGGATCTTAGATTGTCTTTCTTGCTTGCTTTCTTTGTTTTGGAAGGCTTAAGAAAAGTCAACAAATGGTGCTGAAACATTTATTTATGGTTTTAGTAGACAGCTGTAATAACTATGTATATGGTGAGGGGGCAAGGCCAACAGAGAACCCTGCAACACCACTAGAGTAGCAGGGAAGGTCTGCTGGATCCTTGGAGAGGAATCCTTCATGGTCATTTCCCAGCTAGACAGAGAGAGTCCTAGCCTCTAAATACTTCAACTTATATATCTCATTAACCAATAATCCATTGTTGGTATTTACCATTGTTCAAACAAACTGGGGATTCAGGGAGCAAGAAAAGCCACCCCATATCATTCCTAAAAGTCAGTTTCCTGTAGCACAGAGCTATGTGGAAGAGTAGAGAGCAGATCTGAATGGCTAAAAGAAGAAGATCCAGTACATTTAAAAAATTAAAATACATGATGTACTCAAGCCATTTAGCTAAAGAGTAAATTTCCAGGTAAAGAGAATATAAAATATAATAAAAATATAAAATATCATAACAAGAATATAAAATATATAATAAATCATCCATCTCCTTTGAGAATGGAATGTGGATAATTTCCATTTCACCGAATAATAAAAAGGCCTACTTTATTTCATAATAAATTAATCATTGAACTTTAAATTAGGATATAAAAAAGGTTTTCAGATATTAGATTTAAGATATTGTCAATAGAAAAATATATTACTAGAAAACTCATAATTGTCTATATCATTCAAATGTTTGCCACATGCAGAAAAATATTATTTTTTCTGGCAACTTATAGAAATAATCCCATTAAATGGTAATTGGACATTAAATAGTAGTCATACAGATGCATTAGAAAAGGAAACTACATTAATGAGACATAGAAATAAGGGGAAATAAGTGGGGAGACATCATTCAGTGGGCAAAATTCTAATCAAATTGACCTTACCATTAACAATATTAAGCACCTCAACTTCAACCTCTGCCACTTCCCCATTTCTGTTAATGGAATAAGCAAGTAGACTTTTAGACCATTTATCCATGCATCATCTTTTTCTGCTTCCCTATTTTTAGTCTGGATCATATGAATGTACATTATTTTTAAAAATTATGCATTAATCAGAGATTCTTCGAAGCAGCACGAACACACACACATAGGTACACATAGGTCAGTATGCATGTAGTCACACAAGGGTTTTGAAGAAGAAAATGCACATTAAGACATTCATGGAATACAAATTTAATTTCAAGTAGAATAAAAGATCCACAGAATATTGCAGAAAAAATATGTGTGCTGATTGAAACCAATATGACCAAAAATTACCAAGCTGAAAGTAGCATTCTTTATCATAGATAGGGAATAGAAATATCGTTAAGGTAAATATAAAATTAGATTTCACTCTCCATGTTAAACCTGGGGAAAGGGATACTTATTACTCAAAGAGTAGCTGACTCTGCTTGCTACTGATTAAAATAAGCTTCCTTCTGCTATCTCACTAAATAAATTACTAATGCCTCTTGCATTGCCAGGGGTATTTTGAGCAGGGACGTAGAATTCTGATGATATGCAATAAATTTCCTCAACAAAAAATAAGGAACTTAGCCTTCCAACTATGATTATTTTGATATTAGAATTCTGCTTTTAAGGACTTTAATTCAAATAGCAAGTTTCTTTGGGCTTTTCTGGTGTGTGTGTGTGTGTGTGTATGTGTGTTCATTAGGAAAGGACCAAGGCTTTTAAGCAAAAGAAATGTAATATTAATCTATTATTTCATTCTGTGATACTTGAATCATCATGTCTTTTTAAGTCCCTTCCTGTGTTTAGACAATCAAGCAGGAAGCATGAGAGGCAGGGAGGTATCTTTCTTATACCCAACACACAAGCCTTTCTTTCATTTGCACCTTGTGATCTTCTCTACAAACAGATCACCAAACGAAGATGACAGTCTCACACCTAAAAACACTCTGAGAAAATATCATTAAGTTCCTGCCCAGTGGTTAGTCAAGAAAACTGTCTAAATAATGCTTCCACCTCATTTTAATAATCACTTCCATTTTTATAGAAATTTGGTATTAATGTAGATTTCCATGCTAAATATTAATATTTGCTAGATTTTTTTTTCAATTTTTTTTATTATTATTTTTTGAACAACCTTACACGATTTTAACAAAATAATATAAAATGTGTATAAAATGTGTAAATATTTAATATAGATATATTTTATCTCTTAGCTTCAGCCAAACCTCTAACCAACCTATAACAAGGAATGAAAAAGGCTAAAGAGCAGAAGTTTCTTTTTTAATAATTGCCAGCTAAACCTGTACTTGTCTACAAGCCCTTTCTGAATTGTCTGGGGGGCAATGGGCAAGGTAGTTATAATATTTGCATTTCTGTTTTGTCAAGTACAAAATAAATGCTTTCAAGACCAAAATACATAGGAGCAATTTAGCACATCTTTTCTCAAGATGTCTTCAAAACCATGAACAATCTTAACAAAGTCATTAAAACCGTAACAGTAACAAAACAACAGATACATTTAAATCCCCACCATAATCCAAACTTGCTATGTATTTTAAAAATAACAGTTTATTAATTCTTATGCTTTTCAGCAAGATTTGCAAATGCAAGGAAATTAAAGGAAATATCAATTTAGTGTACAGTCCCAGTACCCAAGGGGAGTCAAGACCTAGACCCCCTTCCCCCAGTCTAACTCAGAGCTGTGCTATGGCACTGCCTTAAATATAGCTTTATCAGAGCTGCTTTGGCTGCTGATTTTTTAAGAATCAGGACAATTTAGAAAATTCAAATTTATCAACAACATTAGAACCTAAAATTACAGAGAAATTATTTTTGTCTCAGTTTCACATACCAATCACAAAACCACTCTGGAATTTGAACTCAAGTAATAATTGGAAAAGACTAAAAAAAGAAGAAAAACATTTACTAAATAATCTTACATAAGAGCCTAAATGTGAGAGATTTAAAAAAAAGTGGAAAGCTTAAGTGTTTGCAAAGTAAATTTATCAATAAATACTACATAGTTCTATAAACAAACTCAAGAAAGAGATGTCAATGTATTGTTTAGTATTGAATGACAATAAAGACAATTTATTCCTTAATTGAGAATTTTATTATTCCCTGTATGCAAAGCTAATGTAAAGGATCCCTCTGAGTGCCCAGTAACATATTTCATACTTATTCCTTTCTACAATGATATTTTTAAAAGAATAAGCAATTATATTTTGTTCAAACTGAGATAAATATAGCCACATTAACATAATAGAAATAATATAAAGATAAAGTTATTAACAACAGTATAATAACCATTCTGTTTTTTTAAAAAATAATTTATCTATACTTGATCCTTGTCAGAGAATATTATAGTTCTTTAGTGTTTCTAAGATAGTTAAGAAACCTAAGTGGTTTAATAGATTTATTGTGCTATACAGAAGTTTATGAGATGTGAGACATTCATTTAGTGATGTTATTAAAGCACAAGCAGGGTGAAGACTTTGGAGACTTCACATATGTGTGACATTTCTTTTTTCAGAATATTCTGGAGACTACTTGTTATATCACATACACTGCAAAGGCTAAAAATTGAAGGAGTTAACATAGGTCCTATTGTTTTTAGGCTAACTAAAAGCTATTATCACCGAAGAACAAAACAAATGTGCTTAGCAACTAAAGGGAATTTCAACAGAGAGGGTGTCATAGCTCTCAGCTTGCTGGTCAATAGCCCAGGATAAGCTATAAAATGTGTTTTTTGTTTAGCTATTATCTCTGTGTGATTGTTGGAGACCACATTTCTTTCTAAATATAGAATTGAGTATCCATCAATAGTTTCCACCTCTAACTGATCTTCAAGTGAGTGAAAGTATTTCCAAGAATTCCTTAGTCAGAACTTTCGAAAATATTGTGTTTGTAAAATTGGTACACTAATACTTCAAGCAAATTAACTGACCTAGAAATTTTTATAAATTATAGAACATACATTTGATAGTAAGGTATAATGTTTTTAAAACAGCTAAATTTATATGTGTTTTAAAATATGCAGGTAAATTATTTTCTGTTAGTTAATAATAAAGTACATGTCTTAAAGGTGCAAGATAAGAAACAATCCAAAATGCATAAGGGAAAAATTATTATATCATATGGCTAACAAGTACATCCTTTTTCAATGTTTATTAAACATCTTTCCATGTTACTTGTATATATCAAAACACTCACTCTAGTCTTGATTTTCCAATTAACATGCTGTGATGATAAATGAGATGATTGAATCAGATGAACTACAAGATATTTCCACATGAATATTGTGTGAATTTAATAAGGATAGTTGCAGTTGGCTATAATTTCATTTAAAGCTTATTAACATCATTATTGTTTGGACTACAATTGAGCTTTAGGTTTTTCAAAAAGAACTTAATAAGTTGGCATGGTTGTGGACACCTATAATCCCAGAGACTTGAGAGGACAGAGAACAAAAAATGCAAAATTGGCCTTGGCAACATAGGAATACCTTCAGCAACTTAGCAAGACTCTGTCCCTAAATTAATAAATAAGGGAGCCTGGTATGGGGGTGTACCAGCATCTTGGGAAGTTGAGCCATGAGGATCACAAGTTCAAAGCCAGTCTCAGCAATCTGACAAATCTCTAAGTAACTTAATGAGACACTGTCTCAAAATTTAGAAAAGGGGAGAGAGGCATTGCTGGTGATGTGGCTCAGTGGTTGAGCACCTCTGAATTCAACCCCTGGTACAAAATAAAGAAGAAGAAAAAGAAAGAAAGAAAGAAAGAAAGAAAGAAAGAAAGAAAGAAAGAAAGAAAGAGAGAGAAAGAAAGAAAGAAAGAAAGAAAGAAAGAAAGAAAGAAAGAAATTATTAGAAGCTTTACTCTAAAATATGGTAAAGGTAGTCAGTCCTTTATTAAGAGAAATGAATGATTTGTATTCTCTTCCCTAGAACAGGACCTAAGGACAAGACTAAATAGATACAAAATGAAATCTAGTTAAATACTATATTTTAATATATTCTCAGTTTCTGAAAAATAAATAGCAGTGTTTACATTGAGGGCTACTAGGCTCACTGACCTGATTAGGTTATGAAATTAAAGTTTCAAAATGAAATCCCTTTACAAGGATCCACTGTATTTTCAGAAAACCTAGCCACAGAGTAAAGACTGAACCTGAAAGGGTGTATTAGTGTTTTGGTACATATTCTTACTTAAATATATTTTTTTCAGTTTTCTAATTTATTAAATCCAGTAGCTGCAGGTCAGAGTTGCAAAATAATTCAACTTAAGGTTACTTAAGTTGTACCTGATGCTCTAACAAACAACTTCATTAACTGATTTCACAAATATGGTTATGTAACTGCAGCCATGCTCCCCCACTCCAAACATTTTCATCACAGTCAAATGTAACAGAATATATTAGATATTTCAGAAGCATAACACTTTTTTTTTTGTATATTTGGTTCTTTCCTTAACAAGCTAGGTGGTGAAATTTCAATTACCCCATTTACATTTCTCTCAGTTCATTCAATCTTCCCCCCTTTTCCAAGTGGAAACCACAATGGTGGTTGTTTTTCTGATAAAGTTTCATGATATTGTATGAAGATGTTGGGATTTGGAACTCAGATTTCCCTCAGAACTGAAATGCACATGTCCTTTGTGGTCAGAAGAACTTCCAGCTGTGGGCCCTCTTCGGAAATTGTCTTTAGCTGGAGGAAACCATTTCAAGTCTCATCTTACTCCTTCAAATGCATCAATCTTCTTTAGAGCTTTCAAATACTCCTCCAAAAGCACAATAAGAATTATATAGGCCAAAACTCTTCACCCCAAAGTGAGGAGTTTCCCAAATTCTGAGGAATTCTCCCAGACACATTCCTTCTTGTGAAGTCAACAGACACATTTGTTGAGACTGAATTACAACCCAACTATTCCAATTTCAATATATTATTTCTTTTTCCTCTGTCCCTTCCCTCCTAGGGTGTTGATCCTCCACAACAGTCTCCATCACAGAGCTGTCTCCTTGGGACTCAACCTGTAAAATATCTAAAATTCTACATCATATTAGACATTGTAAGTATTTTATACAACGGTCTTAGGCAAGCATATTTCTATAAATCATAGAATAATTTTTTTTACTAGGAATGGTAGGAAATAAAATATGGTATGCTATAACTGTAATAAAGTCCACAGTATAGGAATCTAAAAATTATGAAGTTTTATAGTTTAGTATTCATATTTATCCTTTTATAATTGTTAGTTACTTGTACTTTTCACTAAAACATGTTGGATAACAATTCCCTCTGAGCATGCATATATATGACAATGTATTAATTCTTTATCTCAGTTTCTCTGATAATACCACAAAATAATAATTTAAATTAATGAACATAAGAGTCTTGAATTATAGCATTTTGTTTATTCATTAAAATTATTTTAAATTTTTGATCCCATATTTATGAAGGTGTTTCTTATTCCTCAGTTTTGTAATCTACTGTTCCATAACTCCATCCTTTATTGTTAAATTGTTCTGACCATTCTAATATCTTATCACATGTAGAAGACAAATGAAACTATTTAAAAAGGGAATAAAGTATAAGCTTGTTTTATCAGGATCAAATATTTAGTTTAAACTTCCTCCAAATAAGTTTAATTTCTGGAGGAGGGAAAGGATTTTAACCTAAGATTTGCATATTATACATTGGATCTGTTAGAATTTGGAATAACCAAAAAAGTAATCAAAATGGGAGATAAGATAGAAAATATTTAATGTAATAAATCTACTCCTTGATTTTAAGTAGGTATGCAATTATATATGTTAGGTCTTGCAAATGAAATCCTATAATTCCTTGTATAACTGATTAAATTGAAGTTCCCACATTTTTCACAAGCTATCTTTCATTTTCTTCCTTAATTTAGAAAGAAAAATTGAAAGCTGAGTAGTTATCTTCTACACTGTTATTGGATAGGTAGTATGAATATCTAAACTAATTTATTTAAAGATTATTACATGAAATGCTTTAATATATTCACACTTGAAAAGTCCAGTAAGCAGATATACAATACAGTGGAAGAAGAATAAACCATGAATCTTCAAATTGAAAATTAGCCATGATAAATTTAAGAAAACTGTCATTTAATATTAATGTGTTCCTATGATTAATTCCAGACAGCATGGGGCCCAATCCCTAAGTGTACTCTTTTGTAGCTGCATCTATACTTGCTGCTAATCTAGGGCAGTGAAAGCCCAGCACCAGAAATGAATAGGTGGGGCAGTGCCTCAAATATCTGCATACCTGGAGAAATAGGAAAGCATCCTCCTAAAGAGGACAAGAAAAGCACTTCCTTCTCAGCAAAATCTATACCATTCTACCATAATCAAAACAGCAGGTGGCAGTGAATATAATCATAAGATTGCCAAACTTAGCAAAGATAAATACAGCACACCCAGCTTAACTTGAATTTCAGATAAACGATGGACATCTTTTCAGTATAAACATGTCCCAAATATGACATCCTATATTTTACCTGGCAACTCCTTATAATCAACTTGCAAAGAAAGACATAAATAGAGCTAAAGTCCACTAAGGAAACCAACAACCAATTCATGTATTTCAAGCAGAGAAAAGTTAATACAGAGAATTGATTACATAGTTGTTGGAAGTTCTAGTGGATCAAAAGTGAAACTGAGGCAACTCAGCTCTTAGTAACTGCAGGAAGGAGCTGCAATGTAGGACTGGGGTATGGAGACATTTATTTCCCTGAAGCCTACAATCAAAAAGAGAAGCTGTTCTATCTATGATGACACCTTACGGGGGGCTCTGTCATTGGTACTGCAACACAGAACATCTACCCAAGTCACCACAGGAGTTTCAAAAGAAGTACACTGTGGAAATAACAAAGATTACCAAGGAGCAATGTGGGCTGGTTTTCCGACTGCTGACTGCTAGGAAAGAGGATATTCTTGGAAAAGAATCTAGCTGCTACTTGTTTAAGACAGTTACCCATCCTCCGCCATTATCCATTGGCAGATCCCAGCCAGAGTTCCCCCAATAAGAAACTCGAAGAATATAGCTTCCCAATTGTTTCAAATATATAGACAACCTGGGAGAAAATTCACAAGCAGAAGAATGTCTTTCAAAACAAATTCATAAAGAGGAATAAGAGTCAGATATGGTTTGAAGGAAAGAGAAAAATGAAAAAGATCAATAAAATTAAGTTGCAAAACTAATGGAATAAAGAATAACTGAGGTGATAAAATGAATAATAAAAACATTTTATTAAGTATAAATAATTGCATCAGTGATTTGCCTAAAATATTCCTTATAAAAATAAACAATCAAATCTCCCATAACATAAAATAAGGCATATCAAGTTAAAATTAAGATGATCTTCAAATCCAAAGATCAAAATAATGAAATGGAAGAAAAACCCAGATGTTTATTTGACTGCTGTACAAATGCATAAAGAAATGGAAAGAATTAGAGAAACTGATAAGGCATGGGGAAAAGATACAGAAGTTCTAAAATCAATAAATAATAGTTACAGAAACAAAAATTAAAGAAAATTTGATAAGCAATAAAAATACTTTTAAGAACTTGCCTTTAGATTTAAAGGCTACATCTAGTTCTAAAAAAGTGAATGGCAAACAGACACACACCCTCAAAATCTTGGTGGTGTTTCACAATATTAAGGGGAAGAGAAATGAACAAAAATATTTCCTTTAAAAGAACAATTATCAAACACTTCATCAACAACTCTGATTTCTAGGATAAAATAGAACAAACACTATAAAATTACTGGGAATCATTATTCCACGTTAAAACCATTGAACATTGAAAGGACCATTCAAAATTAAAGAAGTAAGGTTTAATACGATTGTTACCTTTATTTCCAGAATAATTTTGAAGGAAACCCAAAGGGCTGCATTCCACCAAAATGATGGCAATGACATAAAAGGAAAATATAGAGAGATACAATTAAAAATGAATATAGTGATGAAAAGGGAAACTGATGAAACTTACAGTAAAAAATTAAACACAGACAGTTCACACTCACAGATGAAATCTTTAAAGTACAAATTTTTGAGAATATTTTAGAAAATCATATGAAAACGATTGATATGCTAAACAAATAACTGGTAGAAAACATAGGTAAATATATAAGATAGACTACTGAATTTGGGAAAAGTGACTCTGGATGTTTTATAAAACATAATATAGTGGCAGGAACAGAGAAAACATACAAACACCTTCAACAAAATAGGTTACAAGTTATCCCCCAATTACCTGGATAAAAATGAATGCTGTAAAAAACAAATCACGTTCTTGTAGATCCCTTGGGCTTAACAACTGTACAAATGAATCTGAGGAGAGAAAGGGGGCGTTCAAATAGTTCTAAAAACTCCAGAAGGCAGAAAATGCCAGTGAATATTTCCCCTAAATATTGAGAAAACTAAGAAAATGAAGAAAATGATACTACAGTCTGTAAAAGTACGAATGTAAGCTTAAAAACATTTACCAAGCCCTGTTTCCTGGCAGAATGATGATCAGATGGTACTGGAGTGGTTATTTGCAGTAGAGGGGTGATGTCAAATATGGTGGCACATATGGCTATTAAGCCATTTAGATCGCAATGTATGCAATGTAATGGAAGCATAGAACATACACTGGGGTTTGGAGACTTAGTGTATCCCTCCTCTCAGCCACCAAATAAATAGTAAAATAAATCCCAACTGTTTTCATTATGAGTATAAATTAAAATACAATTTGTAATAGAGTAGATGACATAAAAGATGTTTTTCAAATCCATTTATTTTATTTTATTATTATGTGAATTTCATGTTTCTATTGAACAGCTCTGCTCCAGAGAGGTAGAACTACCTCAAAATCTTTCATAGAAACTAAAAAAAACCCTCCAATGCTTGGAGTAGAATTCAAACTAAGCAGAAATAATCAGAGTAAGTAAAAAGTTTCCAGATGTGATAGTGAGAATTCCATAAGAAGGAGTCAAATAAAGAATGTGTACTGTACAGAAAAAAAGAGGCCTAGTTTCTTTGACAAATAAATTTTATGGAAGAGTTAGTTGAAATTTTTTTTTTATTTTTATTTTTTTTAATAAAGAGAGAGGGACAGTGAGAGAGACAGAGAAAGAGAGAAACAATTTTATTTAGTTTTTCACATAGCCTTAGTTGCTCCAACACTCAGTTGTGTACGTGGTGCTGGGGTTTGAACCCGGGTCCTCGTGCTTGCCAGGCAAGCGCTGAAACCGCTGAGCCACCGCTCCAGCCCCAGTTAGTTGAAATTTAAAAGAATAAAAGATACAAATGTAAGCTGTGCATTACGCAATGTATGTACCTTGTTTTATGGTTTGGATGTGAAGTTTCCCCGGGGAAACAGTATGTGACCCAATGTAGAAAGGCTTAATGGTGAACTGATTGAGATATGAGAGCTTTAACCCAATCACTGAATTAATCCCCTAATAGGGATTAACTGGATGGAAACTGAAGGCAGGTGGAGTGTGGCTGGATGAGGTAAGTTTCTGGGGGCTTGGCTTTGGGGTGTTTATTTTGTATCTTGCGAGTGGAATCTCTGTCTCTGTGCTTCTGGTGTAATGCCTTGAGCTGTTTTCCTGCACCACATGCTTCCGCCAGCATGTGCTGACTTAACTTGAACCTCAAGGAATGGGAGCCATCCTTTTATGAACTGAGACCACTGAAACCATGAGCCCCAAAATAAACTTTTCTTCCTCTAATATTCTTCTTGTTGGGTCTTTAGGTCACAACAATGAAAATAATGATTCAAACATCATGTTTGCCACTTTCTCCAAACAAAGCAACTATAGAAGTTACCTTGATATCACTGAACATTACAAGAATAGCTAAAAATAATTACTGTTTTTTGCAGCTATTAAAATGTCAGTGGTTATTAAACATCAACGATCTTTCAAATATATTTTATATTAGATGATTTATGAGAAAAGTAGAATAATTTCTAGGATTTTCTTTAAAAACTTGAACGTTGACTATAATCCCAGTGGCCCAGAGGCAGGAGGATAGCAAGTTCCAAGTCAGCCACAGCAACTCAGTGAGGCCTTAAGCAACTTAGTGAGACCTTGTCTTAAAAAATAATAATAATAATAATAAAGGGCTGGGATGTCACTCAGCATCTGGTTCAATCCCTGGAACCAAAATCAATCAAACAAACAACAACAACAACAAAAAAAAACCCTCAAAACACACTCACACAAAACAATAAAAACATTGCAGATTGCCACATTTTGGCATAGTGATGGGTATATGAGGATTAAATAATTTTTTTCCCAGTATAGTTTCAAAAGTTCTGTACTAAATCATTTAAAACTGAATGCTTTGGGGGCTGGAGTGGTGGTTCAGAAGTTATAGTGCTTGCCTGGCATGCACAAGTACACAGGTTCAAACCCCAGCATCATGTACACAACGAGGTGTCCCAGAAATGGAAGGTACATGAAAAACTAAATAAAAATTGTTTCACTCTTTTTCTCTCTCACTGTCCTCTCTTTCTTAAGAAAAAAAGAGAATGTTTTTATTCATGCTGTCAAATTATGTAAAAATACAAAGAACATATTTTAAATAAATTACGAAAATAATGTACACTAATGAAAAAATGACTAAAAAAGTAAGGGGATTTAAAGAGATATGAAAAATAGTTCCATATATATAAGTAATTATGTATGGATAAATTATGTAAATTGCAAATTAAAGGGAAGTATATTGGACACCAAACTAAATAGTGAACACATTAACACAAATCATTAAGTGATACTTATGGGATACATGTACGACAATTACATTTTCCCCATCTCCCACGCATTATTTTAAGCTGCTTCTTCCTGTCATTTGATGCTGTCATTCTTATCCATCCTTTCCTTTATGAGCTATACTTCTTGAGTCTTATTTAAAATCTTCTTCCCTACTCTGATGTCTTGAACATGTTTTTAAAATCTAGGAGAGATAGACCATTGTAAGAATATAGAAATATTAAAAATGAAAGCATGAGGAAAAGGTAGCTCAAACAATAGGTAATCAAATGAATGATGCTAAAGAATAGTGATAAGACAAATAATTTTAAAGATAAGAACTCCAATACAGACAAATGTGTAGGCAGAAATTTAAAACATGGAAGATTTAGCATTAATTAATGACTGACACTGTGTCAGTTACTCATGAAGAAAAATTAAGATTCATATAGCAAACAAAATGAAATAAAGTACAAATTTAAAGAACCATGTTTAAAAAATAAAAATACATATGTTCATGAGTTCAGAGTACAGAAGTAGACTTAAGATTTGAAAAGTATAAGTAGAAAAGGAAGAATAAGTATGAAAACGACAAATGACAGAAAACAGAAGATTAAAATAATGAAAGAGTGAATGGGGAAAATACAGTTGCTATACATGTAACACAGCTTCAGCTGTTCTGACAAAATTTTGTAAATCACATCAAATGGGTGGATATTGGATTTTTGTTGTATTATTATTTATATCTTGAAGAGGAAATGAAATATTTTGTAATAAAAGAGCACACTTGCTTCAAAAAGTGAACATAATCTAATTTAAAAATATAAATGATAATGTAATTCATTAAAGATCAACAGGAATAATCTTTAATATAATAAATATATCTGATGGGTGGGGCTGGAGTGGTGGTTCAGAAGTTACGGTGCTTGCCTGGCATGAGCGAGTCCCCTAGTTCAAACCCTAGGACCATGTATAGAACAATGTCTCAGAAAGCAATGAAAGCCACATGAAAAGCTAAGTAAAATTGATCTTTCTTTCCCTCTCTCTCTCTCTACCTCTCTCTTTAAGAAAAATGAAAAAAAAATATGGTGGAATAGATACCAAATTAAAAGCTTGAAACCTATCAAAAGAATTTAAAAATATACAAGACAAAAATTTTTAATGTGATTTTTCATGTTCTAAGTTTTTTCTTTCATTTAGTCATAATTCATCTACAACCAAAAGCACACATTTTAAGTGTACTCTTGGTATATTTTGAAAACCATTTAACTTTTGTAATCCACACATCTAAAAAGTAATGTTTCCATCACTCCAAAATATATCCCTTCCAATATTAATTAAATTTCGTCCATAAGTGAACAAAATTGCTGATCAAAGGTGATTTTTGACTCTTCTACAAATTCATATAAATGAGAACATATAAGGCTTGCCTCTTTTGTTTCTGATTTCCCTTCATCACCATACTTTTGATACTTGGTCATATTATTGCATATATGAATTATTTATTATTTTAATAATTTCTTTAGCAATTAGAATAAACATCCTGAAGTCTTAACAGTCTATCTTGTTAACAATATATGCTTATATAATTTTTCCATATCTTATGATAGCATACATTGTTTAACCTGTCTCCTGTGCATTTTACTCTTTATTCACACATTTTAATTGCATATATTCCACAAAAGTATTGTTGGTACTTTTTCTTTATATGATCCATTTGTCGGTTTAAGAATATAAGAGAAAATAAAAGGTATTTCATATTTAACTAAAGATTTACCGTTTCCACGCTCTGTGATTCATCATAGACAACCAACTTTCTGTCTGGTATCTTTTCATCCAGAAGAATTGTCTTTAACAGGAACTGTATTTTAGGTGGCTAGTGATTAATTCTCCTTTTTTTTTTTTTTTGAACATATGTCTTCAATTTTACTTTTTTTTTTTTTTTGGTAAAGAGAGAGGGACAGTGAGATAGAGAAATTCAATTTTACTTTAATGTGGAGATATTTCCACTGCATGTAAAATTTTAGTCTTTCTTTAATTTCAGAATTTATGGCATTGTCTTATGGCTTGAATTCTTTCTGGTAAGAGGTCATATTGTTCCCCTGTATGTAATGAATTTTATTGATCTGCTTCTTTTCAAGAGTTTCCTCCTCCCTCTTGGTGTTTGTAACATTGACTAAAACATACCTAGATATGATTTGAAGTCCGTTTAGACTGCTTGTGTTTTACTGAGATTTTTAGAACACACACACACATACACACACACACACACACACACATTAAACACCTGGATATTTTCACACAAGTCAATGAACTTAATTCACTCCTTTCTGTTAACATTTTAGTTTGGATAGTTTCTACAGACTATTTACCACTTCTGCATTTTGTAGTATCAAATTTGCAGAAAAGACCATATAGTGAATTTTTCATTGTATACCAAATTTTCAGTTCTGAAATTTAAATTTGTTTCTTTCATTTTTGCAGTTTCCACTTCTCTACATCAAGTTCCTTATTCATTTTCCCCTAATATTGCTATTTTCCTTATATCCTTGAGCATGTCTATAATAAGCATTTTTAAACTCTGTCTGCTAATTACAAGATATTTGTCATCTTTCAGTTCTTGATGTTTATTGTTGTTCCTTCTAGCTATGAGCTACATTTTTCTTCTTTAAATGTCAAACTTTAAGTTTATTATCATTATGCAACTCAAATCATTGTGTAAGGACATCCTCTTAGAAAATTATAGATTCAATAAATATGCAAGCTCCACAAAATTTTACTATTCCTTAGGCTACCAAGAAAAAAATCAAATATTTGAAGACAAAAACCTGTGGACTTTACTACCTAAACCCAATGGTGACAAATTTAGAGTTGAATACAAAAAGACATGTCATCTCAGGAGGCGTTAAAGAATTCACAAAATATTAAAAGATTTCAATTATACAAAAAACTATGTTCTCTTATAACAATATAATGAACCTAGAAATCAATAATGGAAATATATCTGATAAATCCCAACATGTTTAGAAATTAACCGACACTTTTAAATAGCAACAGGATCAAAAGGCAATTTGGAAGACAGTATAAATAAAAACTCAATGTAATAAGTTTTGTGAGATGCAGTAAAATAGCACACAGATGGCAACTTACAATAATAACCTATGGCTGAACAGGGTGGCACTTGATCATGATCCCGGCAACTCAAGAATGGCAAGTTCAAGGAAGCGCTGGGCAACTACAGAGAACTTGTGAACTTGTCTCCAAGTAAAACAGGACTGGGATGTGGCTCACAGGTAGTTCAGTTGTTTAGCATGTGTGAGGCTTTGGATTTCACTTGCTTTTTCTGTTTTGTTTTGTTTTTTTGTTTTTTCAGGGCTGAGGACTAAGCTTGGGGCCTTGCTGGTGCTAGGAAAACACTCTGCCACTGAGCTAAATCCCTAACCCAAAAAGACATTGGATTTGATCCTCACCCCACAAGGAAAAAAAAAATCTTAGTTTATATCTTTTTTTTTTTTTTTTTTTAAAGAGAGAGAAGAACAATGAAAGAGAAAGGCAGACAGAGAGAAAGACAGAATTGATTTTATTCAGTTTTTCATGTGGTTTTCCTTGGTCCTGACACCTCATGTGTTCATGGTGCTGTGGTTAGAATCCATGTCCTCCTGCATGCCAGGCAAGTGCTGAAACCGCTGAGCCATGATCCCAGCTGTTTACATATTAATATACAATAAAAAGATCAAATTCAACCAAAATTAAGTGGTAAATTAAAATAATAATCATTAGTGACCAATGAAATACAGAACAGAAAATATAATAAAACCAAAAATTATCTCTTTGTAAAAAATGAAAATGTTGATAACATTAAAAATAGAAAACATGCACACTATTAAGAAAGAGAGATATGACCCCACAGCTTCAGAATTTAAAATAATAAAAAATGGTATAAATACATATGTCAATACCAAAAGATTTGACAAGTGAAACAAAATGAGAAAATTCCCTAAATAAGACAAACTACCAAAGCTCACTCAAGAAGAAATAATGAACTCAATTAACTTTATATGTATTTTAAAATTGAATTTATATTTGAAGAATATTACCTCAATGAAAACTTCAGATATGGAGTGCTTCCACCATGAATTCTGCCGAACATTTAAAAAGAGAAAAGAAATCCATTCTACAAAAAGTTAAATAGGAAATCAAAGAGGGGGAAAATTTCAAATAGTTTTATGAGAATAGGTTTACCTTGATATCAAAATCAGACAAAGATATTACAAAAAAGAAAGAAAACTGTGAATTAATATCACACATGAACCCAGACACCAAATTCTAAATAAATTTAAGCAAATCTATTATAAAAATCCTTTTTTTAAAGGCAGTAGTACATCATGACCCAGTGTAATTTACACCAGGACTATAAGTTTGTTTAATTATTGAAAAGCAATTAAACATAATTCATCATAATACAAGACTATAAGTAAAGACTACAGCATGATTTTAATAGAAATACAAAAAGTTTCAGCAACATAAGGACCTCTCTAAACCAAAAAGAGCCACCATATAAAAAGGCAGCAGTAGTATTAGTGGTAAAAGACTGAGTGCTATCCCTTCCAACACCATAAAGAGTAGCGTTTCTTGCTTTTCTCAACTATTTCCAACATTGTATTAAAAATTTGTTCTAATGTGTGAAATAAGACAAGTATAAGACTCAAAGCAGACATAGATTGGAAAAAAGTAAAATATGTTTATTTATAGATGATGTGAACATCTATGCAGAAAATTCTGTTAAAAATTTACAATGATTTTTATTATTTCATTTAGTTTTTTGAGACAAGGTACTGCTGTATGGTGTGGCTGATTTGAGTTCCTCAGCAGAACTCTTCCTCCTGCGTAAGCCTATCCATTGCTGGGACAGCAGACATGTGCCACCACCCCTGGCTCACAAAGGCTTTTAGAAACAATGGGTGATGTTAGTGGTGTTTCCGGATACAAGATCAACAAACAAAAATTGAATTATATTCATTAATAATAACAGCTAACAGTACAAATAAAAATCCTTTAAAAACTGCATGATAGGGGTTAGAGATGTGGCTCAGCAGTTATGGCACTTGCCGGGCACGCATGAGGATGTGGGTTCAAAGCTCAGCACTACATACACAACAAAGTATTAGAGCAAAAAAAGCCATATGAAAAACTGAATAAAATTGATTCTCTCTTTCTCTCTTTTCTGCCCCTTTCTTTCTTTTAAAAAATGCATGCTAACTATAAATATAAAATAGAGAAAGATTTGATTTACAATTAATTGGACCTGTTTGATAACAACTATATAGTGTAAATATTTCTTAAAGAAAATAAAGAAGAATAAAATTACTGGAGCAATCTGTTGTGTATTTCATATGTTCAGTGAAGGCTTAAAAATTGTTAAAGTATTTCTTCCCAACTTGATTTGCATAAGAAAGCTTGTTTTTTAAAATGAAAGTGACAATACTGATTCTAAAATGTGTTTGGAAATGGAAAGGATATAGAGTGACCAGAACAGGGTTTTAAAGGAAAAAATTTGGAGATTCTATATCTTGATTTCAAGAGTCATTATTCAATATTAATAATCAAGACAGTATAATTTTGGTGTGAGGATAGACAATGGAATAAATGGATCAATGGAATACCAAAGAATACAGAAATAGATGCATTCATTCAATGGATTATTGAATTTTGATAAAGGAGCAAAATTAATTCAGTGGAGAAAGACAATCTTTTCAACGTATTTTCCAGGAACTATTGGCCATATTCAAAACGAAGTAAAAAATTAAAAGCAACTACAATCTATAGTTTATACTATATGCAGAATACATGATACATGAAGGACTGCCGAAATTCAAAGATAAAAACAAAAACCTAATAAATGTACAAAATATTTAAAGGTGTATTTCCATAGAAGAAGTAAGGAAGGTAAATAAGCACATCATCTAACATTAGGGAAATATAAATTAAATTCAAAATATTATGCTACTACATAACAATTACAACAATGAAAGTTAAGAAGATTTTCCTACCAAAAGCTTACAAATATTTGAAGAAACTAAATCTCTCTCTTAGTGCTGGTGGCCATTCAAATTGGTTAAAATCACTTTGGAAAAAAAATCAGGGTTCTTTAAATGTTTGTGTATTTGAAAAAGAAAAATTGTTTCTGTAATGAATCTATACTGAATTTTTTTCTTGTTATTTAGTCTCCAAGCGATATATTATAATAACTATATAAAATCTATACTGTATTGGGGTTTATAATTAAGCTAGAGATGATCTATAGCATAGAGGCATATGTGCATATATTATATACTAACAACATCACTTTATAAAGAGAGTTTAACATCCACAAATTTTGGCATCCTCAGGGTTCCTGGAACAAATCCTTTGTCAATACCAAGGGAAAACTATATATGTATGCAACATCACAGCAAAATCTGAAAATAATGTGCTGTGAATGAGGCATCATAAAATGAGTGTTTTGTATGACTCTGTGTATAAAATTGTAGAAAATGCAAACAAACTTACATTGACAGAAAGCATACCAGTAGTTCTCTAGGAATGCTTGGGAGGCACAAGGGATGCATTGCAAATAAGCATAAAGGAATATTTAAAGGTGACGGGCAGAGTCCTTATCTTCAATGTATTGATGATTTCACTGGCTTATATATGTCAAAATTCATCAAATCATGCATTCGTAATATACAGGGTACATTTCATGATAGTGACACATTAAACAAGCCGTTACTCTCATGTAGCATTTACAATTCAGCAGCCAAGAGTTTCTGGTGATTAACTGACAGGGGAAAACTTGAACCTTCTTAATTATAATATGTTGCATAGGATAATGTACCACCTTTCAATTGTGTAAATAAAAAAGCTAAATCCATTACAGGATATGAGGCTACCTCCTACTGGTTTTCTGCATTCATTACTATTGTTACATTGGGATGATTATTTTCAGTAAGGGATTTTATTGATATATGATTGAAGAATAGCATTTGAGATAGCAGTGATACTATACAATTGTTTTTCAATAAATATTAATTGGGGGCATCATATATATGCCTATATACATGTAAACTTATATTTATGGTTATTTTATGAAATATAGCTAAAATGTATATATATCAGAAGTTATATTGTATGATTCATTTTCATTTATTACTCAAGGGCAACAACAATGAGCAATGTGTGTGCCTTATTTAGGATGAAGCTTATGAGGATTAAGTCATAAAGATTTTAGACATAATTCCTTTTGTGTCTAATTCAAAGTATAGTCCTTATTTCTGGCAATAAGTACTTACTGGCTCTCAAAGAAATGTGGGAACTTGATAAAATGATCACTGGAAAATAGGCTTCTATATTGAATTCTATATATGGACAGTGAAATAGTTATTAGCCTGCCACAGGAACTCCACTTTCTTAAAAACATGTGGTTGTTTAGAAAAATATTTTTCATGTTTGAATGACAAATCTCAGACCTAAAGGTAAAGTGTAAAATATGTACAGATAAGCTGTTTTACTTAAGAATTTAGGTGTAATATTGTGGTAAATAGAATATACAAAATGTTAGAGGGCCTTCATCATGGTAAATGGATGGAATCTAAAAATAAAAGTGACTGATTACCTGCCCTTCAATTTTAAGTTCTATGTGGGCAGAGGTGTAACAGCTTCATTTATGTAACACCACCTTCAGAGATAATTCAGAAAATAAAACTTTTAGACATAAGCCAGAATACAAATCCATGTATGAGTAGAAGAAATGCATGGCATTTTCTTCTTGCTTCTTATTTCAACTCCAAGAATCTAGAGTTAGTGTGCATCCATGGAGATTGTACTGCATTTTCAGGGAATTTTGAACAATTGCATTTAAAACTAAGATGGAAAGATGACTTTATAGACCACCTATATTGTACAGGTATGTAACAGATGTCATTATAAGAGTGTATCAAATCAACATACTGCACTGTTATTCTTGCAGAAAATATTTGGGATTTCACCAAGAGCATTTTTGAATTGAGGATAAAGAAATAACTAAGTCAAAGTCCCTTTTCCAAACAGTTTGTTATTGCTTTTCTCCACATTTCAACATGTGTAGATAATGATCCAGAAAAATTGAATCCCAAATAAAATATGACATAAGCATTTCCTTTCACAATAATTATTATAACATGAATGGTTTAATAAAATTGAGGGAAATAAATATACTTCATAAATATCTATTCAATCATGATTAATCATGTATCTCATGGGTACATATGTGTGTACATATACATTTATGTACATAAATGTCTCACCTGTGTTCAAATGTATGCAAATATGCACACATATATGTGTATGTATACTACATATCTATTTGTATATGTCAAGTTATATACATTGATGTAAAGTGTTTGCCCACACTGAGCTACACCAGTCTTTTACTACTTCTACTGCTACAATTTCAGTGTGTGTGTGTGTGTGTGTGTGTGTGTGTTTGCATGTGTGTAAAGTCAGACATAATCGATGATGAACTGAAGATTTGTTTCTTATGTGGGACAGGTATATTCTGTGGTTCAAAGTTGCAGCCTAATTTCAAAGTTCCTATGATATGTAACCTAAACAAATATCTTGAAGAAGAGAAATGCTGCATGTGATCAGTGAAATGACACAGAAATTTCACTAAACAGTGAACAGAACAATGCCAGTAGTGAATTTGTTGTTATTGTGTGGATATCCTGAGAAAGGTAACTAAGAGAATCATTGGATGGATTCAAGCAGCTAATGGCTTAGCTTGAGAGCCAGGGGATTTCCAGTGGCCCACAGAAAGGCCCTTATCTCCTTGAGCACATGGGTTAGGTCCTGTTAGAGTCCCAATCTTTCATTGACATTTGAATGGTTTTCTAAGGCTACATCACATAAAGTCCTAATAGGAAAACCTGAGATCACAAACATAAGATAGGTGTTATATGAAACTTTCTGAGTTTGTACAAGGGACTAGCTAATATAACTAGCACTTTTTTCTGTAGTGGAAGATGTTGAAAACGTCACTTACAGAAAGGCAAAAATGCCATCCTCAGAAACTGCAACGCTAGTCTTTTCCAGCCACTGGACTGGAAATAAACTATAACATAACCTGTGGAAAAATTTGATTGTCTTGACAACGGAGGGAGAGATCCCATTTCTAAGTAGTTACAAAAATTAGTTGACATATACCAACATAGTGGAAGGTAGCCATTTCTATTGAGTTTTGATGCTGCTTGATCAAGAGAGCCAAATTTTATGACAACATAAGCAAAATTTCATTGACGTGAGGGTACTTCCTCAAGATATGGGACTTCACTCTTGTCAAGGATCTCAGATGACTCTTAGAATTTATGCCTAATGTATTCTACAAAATAGCATAGGAAGAAATAAAGAGACTGAGATAAGTGTGTATAATGGAATATTTACATTATGGAAGACTAGAGTGACTCCAGAGGATTGTCTTTGATGAGATGATTGTATTGCAAGTGTCTATCCTTTCATCAACAAAGAACAGCATTTTACCCACAATAAGGCATTATTTCTCTAGGTGATTACTCAGCTGCTTTTTGTCAAGCTGTCTCTATTGTTTCCCTTCTATCCTGGAAGTACTAGATATTTTTATCTGATAGGATTAGATGCCTATTTTTATATAAATTTTATTTTCCTGCCTGCAAAATCTTGACCAAAATCAGTATGTAAGTTCTTGGTTTGCAGGCATGAAATCACAAAAAAGCACAACAGTTTAGGCTCATGGTATGTTATATCCCACTCTGTGCTCACAGGACAGTAGAACGGCCATCTGAAACTCAGCTGGAACTGCAACAGCTGAAACGACTACATGGTGTTATAACAGCATTTGTTAAAATGGAAAACTCTTGTCCTGTGTTCCCAATAGAAACTTCCTGATATTTTTTTGCATCATTCTAACTCCAAAATAAACAAGTGCAAGACAGAGAGGGGTACAATTACCAAGGGCAGTGAAGGTACCACCAATAAAACTCTAAGACCTTCTCAGATGATCACTAAGATTGAGGGGAATTTAGAAAGGATTGGAGGAGGAGGAAGAAGTTGACAACCAGTTAGAAGTGGAAATTGGAAATGCAGCTTATACTGATAAGATTCTTCTTCTGAGATTTCCCTGAGGAAAAATGCTTCGAGAGAATCATGGTAAACCTGATCCTTGAACCTTTCTGTAGAATCAGACCTCAAGCCAAGTTTCTGAGGTGTGAAAACTATTTTCACATTTGCCCCAAATCCACGCTTCCCAAAACTACTTCAAGACCATTTCTAAGATCAGCATATGGTTAGTACTAAGGTTGAGTACACTTCTGTAAGTCACAGAAATTCTCTGATTGCTGAGTCTACCTTGCATACTCCTTGAGAATGTGGTTAACTTTTCCTTAGAATGCATGACTGCATAAAACTCTTCTACTACCCTCATTCTCTCTCTGCTTTCTGGATTGTCTGATGTGCTTCTTGTCCAATAGCACTCAGGTTTCCACAGCTCCTTCCCCATGTTCTCCCACAGCAATTTGATCAATAAAATTCACACACAATGAATTTCTTCTCAGTGTTTATTTCTTGTAGGAACTAAATTAACACAAATTACAAATTATAACTTCAAATGTGATTTTTTTATTTTGCTCATAAGAATCAGTTTTACAAATATTATAATTACTTCTTTCCAATGGCATTAGCTTATCATAATAAACACTTTTAGGCTTTATATTACATAATAAATTTTCCTTGAAGCTGCTGAGATCTAGAATTTAACTGATTTAACTGAGAGCACGTCATTAAGGACTTACGTATCATCTAAATTGTAATGATTATGATTTTCTATTAATTGCTTCAAATCTTACCAAATGTAACTCATCATTCCAATCAAGCACCACCAGGGTATAGAGACAATGAAAGCATTTGTGGTTTCCATAATAATAATGAACTGGCATCCTAAAGATATTATGAGATTGCTCAGAAATGCCTTCTATTTCTTGTCTATAACTCCCTCATTAATACTTATTACTCAAGAGTATGCTTGGTGCTAAACCACAAGAAAATACCTTAGTGATAACAGGAATGCAGATTTATAGGTCTTCCATTAATTAAGTCCTGAAGTCATTGTCCTGGGAGAAGTTACTAACATTGATGTTACTTATTAGAACTCCTAAAGAATGGATGTGACTTTTCTTTATTGTCAAACTTGAGCATAAGGGAAGAATGAAGCAGCCTGATCCTCAGGAAGAGAGGCTGCAGAGTACAGAAAAGGATTATAAGACAAAGAGAAGTCAGTGACAAAACTCTAAAGGTCATGTACAGTGTCACGATATTTAGCAGGAAAATTAGAATTCCAAACTAAGACTTGATTTCATAAAAATGTATGTTGTTTATCTATTTTAATATTGAACATTCTTGGATCTATTCTTTTCTTAATAACCAGGGAATTTTTCAAGATTTTCTTTTTTTATCATTCATCTGTCTTTGTTGGGCAATGAGGAAACATGTCTTCTACATAATTCGGAACAAACCATTTGAATCTTGTTTTGATATGATTATAAAGATTACCCATTTCCCTCTTAAGAGAGATAAAGTTTTGATGATAAAGTACATGATAATCAAAATAATAGAGAATATCCCCCTGCATGTCATGAAGGAAAGAAGGAAGTTCCCTTGGTCGCCAATAGCTGTCTCCCCTGTTTAAAAAAAAAAATAGAAAAGAAAAAAGAAAGAAAAATAAATCCTTTCAGATATGCTAAAACTGCTTATCTGAAAAACCTTCATATGGGAAACAGGTTTTTAAAATTCTAACTTGTGCAGTGATAGCCTTTTAGCACCAGTTAGAGATTCTGAGTAGTGTAGATCATTGAAAAGGTTTTATTCCAATTAAGCATCTCAATACTGGACTATGCTAATCAATTTGAAGGAGACATTATGAATGGAAAGAGTGAGAAGTAAGAAGCCAGAAAGGATTGTTTAAAGATCTTACAGGTTTTGAGAGAGCAGAACGAACTTAGAGTTCTCTCAGACTTGAGTGACTTTTATATTTCCAATGGATGTGATTCTCTTCAGTACCTCTCCCCTTTCCTAATATTGTTTGGGAAAATAAGCATACACTGGGTCCATAATTTCTTACCAATATGAAAAATCAAAATGAAATTTCTTCCCTTCACATCCCTGTCTTCCTATAGTTCTTTAACATCTCATGATCCTTGATCCTTTTCTCTTCGGTAATTTAGTGGCCAGAAGAACCCCACATTTATTTTGAAGGAGTAACTCCATGGACCCAAGAGAAAAACCTTTGCTTCCAGGTCAAGACATAATTTAGGATTATACCAAAAGCACTATCATATTTAGCCTGAAGGATTATGTCACTCATACCTGACTGCACAATGTTAAGTTTTCAGGCAATCTAGGACATGTTTTCTACACTGCTGTGTGGTCTAAAGCACATTAATGACACAATTTCAACAAATAATCATGGAAACTTATAATATTAAAAACATTCACTAGCCTTTTGGAAGAGGAGGAAGCCAAATAGAGCCAACATCAATATAGAGAAATATCATAACATTTCATGGAATCGAGACTTAGTTTCGAGCTTCAGCTTTCTCACTTGCCCTTCAAAAATTTTGAGCATGAGCTCTCTTGGCCTTAAATTCCTAGTCTGTGAAACGGTCACTACAATAGTACCTTCTTCCCTTGGCCAGATTTGAGAATTAAATGAGATTGCCTATAATGTTTAATTATAAAAATGTCCAGTTTTCCTTTTCTTTCTGTAAAATAAAGAAAACATAAGTTGGTTAAAATGCTAAGCAGAACAGTACAGAATGTCTTTAAATATTTTTCAGCAGGAACAATTAAATTTTTTAATTGTAACTAGTCAAACTATGTATTGCATTTCCCTGAATGCTTTAACAAAAAATACACACTACAATTAACTTATTTTTAGTGGCACGTTTACCAATATAATTATACTAATTTGACTTCAATGATAATTCAGTGCCTAGTTTTCAGCTCTGTTAGCAATAGGTAGTATTAGTTTCAGTAGAACTTCTGAGTATCACACTTTTTTTTAAAATTATGAATAATTTCACGGGGCTTGTCATTTTCCCTCTTCAAAAATAAATGCTTTTTTAACTCTATTTTAATGATGACTATTAAATCCCCACTCTTTAAAATCACCATTTCTCCATAATTTCAAAAAGGACAGAAGAATTGCAGAAGGACAGAAGTATGCCCCTTTCCTTTCTTCTTTACTTTTTATTTTGGTATTAGGGATTGAATCTACAGGTGCTTTACCACTGAGCCACAACCTCAGCCATTTTTATATTTTATTTTGAGATGATGCCCTGCTAAATTGCTGACGCTGGCTTTGAAATTGCAATCCTCCTGCCTCAGCCTCCTCAGGTGCTTCATGCCCACCTCCAGATGTCTCCTTCAATCAGTTTTCTCATCACCTTTTCACCACAGGTGAAAGGCTTAGTAATCCCATTGCCATGGTTGATGTGTACTGTGCTTACCACCAGTAGTTGGGTTAGCATTGCATGGTGACCAAGTGAGTGATTACCTCCATAGTTGCATTCTTTCTTTATATATTTTATCTTATATAGTTAAAGGGATATTAAATCACATGTGTACACTATGTCTAGATAAATAATTTTCATAAGTGTATATCAACTACAGTGTGGTGAACTTCATTCTGGTGTATTCACATGTAATTTGATCAATTTTACTCCCTGTTACCTGTGTTTACAATTCTCTCCTCTCTCCTGCATGTCTTCGCCCTCTACTCCTTTTCTCCCTTTTAATTTCATGATATTTCTTTTTTTCTCTTCCCCTTTAGTGTGCTTTCAGAATCCCATTTTGAATGTCAGTTTCCTAGAACCAATTCGAGTAGCAGCATTTTCAGGTCAGATACCCTAGAAACCAAGCCTGAGAAAGGAGTTTATGTAGATGTACAAGCATTGTTCTACAATAAAACCTAGAATGTAATGGGGAAAACTAGAGAAAGAAAGAGAATGAACTGAGCAAAAAAATATCACCATGGAAGACTATGATTTGCCTCTTAAATGAGGTGAACAGAGTCATATCTCTTGGATGTAAGAGGTCAAACTTCAGGGCTCATTTATCTGTCATTGGTTCACGGGTTGTTCCCAGGAAAAGGAAGGTGGGTTTGGCATCTGGGACAAGGGGGCTGCCATCAAAAGTGAGACACAAGCAGCATCTTCTACCCTAAATATCCAGAAGAGAAAGCTCAGACATAGAGTAGGAGAGATTCAGTAACTTGTCCCAAATCTCGCTTCTAGAGTTTGAGTTTGAAGTAAGGTTTATCTCTCCAGAGTGCACAACCAAAACAGGATGGATATGCCACTCACAGGGAAATAAGGAGTCTAGCACTGACTGAGAAGAAAAGGGAAGAGTGTCAAACATGGGCACAAACCAACCTTGGGAACAGCATGAGTAGATTTTATTCTAAGAAGAGGAATGACATTCAGAGAAATCAAGGAAGTAAAGACAAAGCTCTGCATAAAATAATTTTATTTCACCTCTCTTTAAGTTATACCTTAAAAGAAAGGGATGAGACCAAAATGTTTTTGAATAAAAAGGAAAATCTAAAGACATGATGAAAGAAAGAATATGCAAAAAAAAAAAAAAGATTTTTGTCATAAATCTATGGGTAAAAATATCTTTCTTCTAACTCTGGAAAAATGTCTCTCTCTCTCTCTCTCTCTGTGTGTGTATATATATGTGTGTGTGTGTGTGTGTGTGTGTCTATGTGTGTATATATGTGTGTATATACATATATATATATACACATATATATATTTGAGATATATATTAAAAAAATAAAGATGCAATGTAGTTATTTTACAAAGGGGTAAAGAGAGACCATAGGCCTACAAATGCACACAAGAATTATATAGATTCTGTTTCTGTATAATGGAATAATGGAAACTAACTTTAAATTCAGAAAAGTCTTTTAACTGAGAGTTATTTTAAATAAAAATCATATGGCATTATAATGCATTAATGCCTATTTATAAAAACTGCTTAAAATGTGCCTAAATAATTATTTAGAACTAATTTCAGTATTTGCATTTTCTTTCTAAAAGAGTTGCTAAAAACAATTTCATATTATTTAATTTCCAAACATGGATACTTAAAAAGTTTGAAGCCATTGCCTTTTGTCCCCAGATACTTGGTCATCAGCACTCTTTTTATAATCCCTTAGCCTTCATAATCAAACCTTCAGAAGCTTAAATTATTATTGAGCAATTTATTTAGGATTATGGCTTAATTCATGATTCTACAATGAACGTACTATCAACTTGGAGGAGTAAAATCACAAGTAACAGCATAATCTTCCAGACCAAATAGGGTTTGAGCAATTTCAAATACCCAGGATTTAAGGGAATTAATAGATAAGAGGATAGATTCATTATGTGGTCAAGAGGTCATTTCATAAAAATATTTTAAATTAAAAAATTAAAAACCTTTTGGTTTTAAGACTCAGGATAAAATGGATTGGTAAGAATTAAAGAAAATGTTGAGAAAGACTGAAAATTGTTCACCTGATTGAAAGACTAATTAAAATAATCTTGAAGGCACTGCAGGTTTTTATCTTTGAATTTTCCTGTGTATGGAAGAAAAATCCTTCTATTGTTTTCCAAAGGAAAATATTCATAATAAACTAAATTCTCTCTCTCTCTCAGAGAAATGACAGGCATAATGTGGTATAAAGGACAGATTTTGTGCCTCACTCCTCTCCTTCTTAAGCTAATTACAAACAGTGAATCCAAACTTAAAGTGCTATGAGGGTTGAAAGCTAGTGATTTGCCCAGCACCATTCTGAGCCTAGCCTTGTGTCTACCTGGGAGATCTAATGCAGAAATAGCTGGGGCTACAGCTTTACCCTGGCTACACTAAAGTGATTTAGTAATAATAAGAGCCTATTCCTTTGCCTCAAATTGTGATTTGTTGATGTCACACATCTCCCCACAAGATCAGATTGTGGCTAGACTCAGTTTCTTTGTCATGCTTCTCTTCCTGACTTCTCCAAAGAATTCACCTATAAACATTCTATAATGCATGTCTATCAGAATCTTGATATCAATGCTTCCAAGAGAATGGGTCTTAGGATAAGTCTGTACAGAATCACCAGTTGGGCTGTTTAAAATACAGCCTGATGATTCAGTCTGAGGTGGATCCAAAGAGCCTGCATTTCTAGCAAGTTCTCAGTCTCTGCTGTACTCGGATGATAATATTTTACAAATAATTGTTTGTGATAATCAACCTTAGTGAGTAAATGTCTATTCTATAAACATTAGACTATGAAATATAATACCTAGGATAAAGTGACAATAATCATTTTTCTTAATATAATTTAACATTTCAAATGTGTTAACGAATGTAATAGATCAAAGTGTTAAAGATACTCATGGAAATTAGGAAGAAAAGAAATGTGGGCTAAATTGATTATGTGATTATATTCAATGAATGAAGAACCTATTTGCTTTTAGCAGTAGCTCAGTGGTATAAAATTCAGGGGGATAAGCAACTTATTCAACCCCCTTGAGTATATAATTATACTTTTGGCTATTTGCCCTTCTAAAGAAAATGATCAACCAGGTGCACTACTCAAAGTTCTGCCCACTGGGAGAATTTCACAACTGTCCTTCAAGGAGGTCCTGAAGAGGACCTGTAGTGTTACAGTTGTCTACTTCCTGGAGTTTCCTAAATATCTTGCAGAACTATCTGTTAATGGAGCCCCTGAATCCTGTTTTTATCTGTCAACTGATCATAGGTAATTACTATGAAGTCACCAGGAGACAGAAAGTAGAGTAGCAAGAGTGGAAATCATGGGTATTGGGGCCTTTTCATTTTACTTGAGCTCACTGGATTTTGTTGGGCTCAGGAATGTGTGTACCACTTCTATTACATGATGAAGTATTGCTGTTCATGTTCAACTTTATAGTTTGATGGGTCATAAAACTTTATGATGGGCAGCTCAGGTCACAAGGTAAATTAATGGCCCATGGTTAAGTGTTCAATCTCTCCTAAAGCCCAGTAGCAGAGGAAGAGTTATTTGGGTTGTAATTCACAAAGGATAGTAGTCCTTTTCTACAAAATCCCAAGACAACATTATGTGATTAAAACTATGGGGACTTGCCAGATACTTGAAACAGCATTCCTATATGCTACCAAAATTTTAAGTATTACTGGACTTTTTGAATCATACGGCCCAAGTGGCAGAGCAGTTTGCCAAGAAGTGGAAGAACCTACTCTTGTTCTGGGCCCCACTAGAGGCCACCAGATTTTCAGAGCACTCAGTAAATGTTTCTACTGAGTAACAAGCTCAAATGAGGAATGTATTGCCTCTGTGACCCACAGAGGGCCATTAGGGGTTTTGCCTTGGTTCTGTTGACATGCCAACATGACTGAACCCATATAAACTTCACTGAAGGAAAAATCCCTTGTATTTTTTGTCAAATTTATCAATGTAAATATGTTCTTATCCTCTGAGGCACAAATGTTATTAATAAAGCTAATACCAACATCATGGTCACCAGATCTAACCAGAGTGTCTTCCATTTGACTAGTTATCCTATCTTGTGGAAGAGAAAAGTGATTAAGATACCTGTGACTAAGTTTTGACATGAATCTTGAGAGATGGTAAGATCCTGAAGTAGTATAGTTCTGTGTATTTCTGGCCTTGCCAACTGAAAACAAGCTACTTTTAGTACCATTTACCAACAGGTTTTGAGAAAAATATGACAGATCAATAGATATATATCAGGTATCAGGGATTATGTTAATTTTTGCAAGCAATGAAACTACATCTGGTACAGGGTTGAAATTATAGTTGCTACTGGTTTTTTTTATGGTAATCACCTGTCATTATCCAAGATCAATCTATCTTCACTATAGGCTAAACAACTGAGTCACATAGGGATGTCTTGGGAATCACCATACCTGAATGAATTTCTTCATGTTGGCCACAATCTCTGCAGTCCCTTCAGGGACACTGTATTGCTTTTGACTTACTATTATCCTAAAAGGAGGCAGTTTTAGTGGTTCCCACTTGTTCTTTCATTTCTTAGGACAGGGAATTCTGCCAGGAAATTATGCACTCAAGAATAGGGTGGAAAATAAAGGATACATCATGGACCTGAGCTAAAACTCCATAGGTCATCTGACTTTAAAAGTCCCTACAGTCCCTACTTCATGGACCACAAAGATTTTTTTAATTTCCTGAAATCAATGTTACTTCTGTTACCTCCAGTTCAGTGCCCATGTCCCCCAAGTATCTGAGCATTTCTTTTTTTTCCTAATTCATAGTTATTCTTCTAAAATCTCATGCATCCCTTTAGAGAAACACTTGTGAAAAGATTAACAGTATAAAGTCTTGGCACCGTATCAGAGATCTTTCTCAAAGGGACCCAGGTTCCCCTTTATTAATGATGTTCAGGTTTATGAACTGGCTCAACTCTGGGAATTGATTGAGAGTCTATAACTGTCAGTATATATGATTCAGTATAGATTTAGTCACTACACATAGAACTATTTTTCTAAAAAGATCATGTAAAATTTACTAGGCTTTCTACACATTTCATTTATAACCTATTTCCTATTATGCAACTAAAAATTAGCTAATGTGATAGGTCTGAATGAGTCAGACTATTTTGAGTGCAGCTCTGACTCTGCTGTCCTTTACTATAACCATACTCACCTTGCCTTTGGTGGTTGAGTGCCACTATTCTGCCTTGCCACCACAGGATCCAATTAATCCCATTGCAGTGAGGTTTCCCACTTTAGTAACTGCAATCACTGTAAGGTGTGACATACAGAGAAGAGTGATCAAAGTGCCCCTCAGGGATCATTAGCCATTCTTCACACATTTATTTCTTTCATTTACAGTGAAAGCTTTTGTCTTCTGGAAACTTCCAGTGTGAGTGAGTAGCTCCTGAGTAACAAACTCACATTCAAATATTACATATATTTTATCTGAATTAGATCAAGGCAGGTCCAACATTTTTCACTCACACTGGGCCAATTTTTAGGTCCAAGTTTTAGCTAATTATACAAAAATACATATAACTATTTTTTTAATTACCCAGCTTTTAACAGTATACACAGCATGTCTATTTATTGAACTGATATCAGTAAATTTATCCTTGTTCTACTTATGTACTTGAGGTATGTTAGAAGGACTTTAAAAAAAACTATACACACACACACACACACATATGACAAAGAAAATACAATGAAATAAAAATTTAATTTGAAAGTTCTGCACATTTCCCAGGCATTTCACTCTCTAAGCCAGACTCTCCCAGGCCTGTCTCACAATTTTCTAGAAAAATTTTACATCTACCTGTGAACTGTTAATTGTCCCACCAATAAATATTTTAAGCAAAGATAGATACTACACTTTAAGAAATTGATTCTTTCTTATTAGAAGTTTTATTGGTGCATAATAGTTATGCATAATAGTGGGATTCATTTTGACATATTCACACAGGCATATAACACAATTTGATTAATTTAATTTTTGTGTATTTCTCCTTACACACACCCCCTTTCTTTCCCATGATCAGCTTCCTCTATCCTACTGGCTTTCCTTTGTTTTCACGAGATTCCTTTATTTCCTTTTTCCTCTCTCTAGCTTCCACATATGAGAAAAAATGTATGACCCTTGACTTTCTGAGTCTTGCTTGTTTTACTAAACATGATGATCTATAGTTTTATACACTTTCTGGCAAATGAAAAACTTTGTTCTTACTTATGGTTTAGTAAAACTTCATCATGTAACTTTATTTTCTTTATTCATTCATCTATTGACAGAAGCCTGGGCTGGCTCCATAATTTGGATATTGTGAATTGTGCTATGAATGTGTCACCATAAAATGATGTCTTCCATTGTTTTGGATAAATACCAAGGGGCGGTATTGGTGGATCATATGGGGTGATTCCATTTCTAGTCTTTGGAGGATTCTTCATACTAAATTTATGTAATACATTTTAATGAACATTTTATTTCCCAAATAACTAGCCATAACTCAATACCTCAATCTTCCACTCATTTTAGCTTAATTTCACTTCCATTTTAATGATACTAATGCAAAAATCTTTTGTATTTTAATAATGAACCTATAGTTCATGTTTCTTCACTTGCTCTCATTAGCTGAAGACTGATGGGGAGAGTGTAAGTACTAACATATGCATTCAAAAAGATGCACATTTTTTTTTAAAGGCACCTTTATTTCCAAAATTACCTTGGAAAAAATGTGCCAGAATATGTTTGTTCTCTTTAGTTCCGTGTTAGGAAAGATGTTATATTCTGTTAGATTTTACAGGTCCTCCTGTGGTGTTTTCCTGTACTGGTAATTTGCATTAATGGATATTCAAGAAACCAATTTATATAGCTCACTGATGTAAGTTATAGGAAAGTCTGGAGACATATGAGGACACATTTTCAGTAGGCTTTTGAAAATGTGCTGACACATTTTAGGAATGCATCTGTTTTTGCTTGCAAAAAATCACATTTATGTGTGCAACATGAGAAATTGAATGCACAAACAGGTGGTTTTAAATGGTTTTAAATACCCAAGCAGAATTTAAATTGAAAAACTCACAACCTTATTGGAGCCTATTGAAAATTCTCCCAAATATCACCATTAAACTAGTGACAAATGCCTTGGTACTCTTACTATCTGTGATCTCATTCTTTCCTTTGAAATAGCAAAGGAAAAAAAGCCTTGTAGATAGTGTTCTGTATTTACTAATGATGTACTGTGTGATATTGAATAATTTGTAAATCTTTCCGCTTTAATGTGTCACACATTAAAAAGATTGACATCAATCTTATAGAGTATATATTTATATTTTTTTTCTATTTCCATGATCCAACTCTTTTAAAGAAACATAAAAAAACACATACACACAAAAAAGAAACATACAAAACTTTAAAAAATGCATAAAATGATGAAGTATAAAAGCAATTTACACTTAATCTCATCAATATGCATATTAAAAACACACATGTATACATACTAACCATTTACTAAAAACATTCTTTTAATCAGTTGAAATCCAAAACTAATAATACTCTAACCTCTAGCCATGGTTCCCCTCTTCTTTCTTTCTTTGTAGCCTATTCTATAGTCTATCATGGCTGCTTCCTAGGTCTATAGATGTGTTGAAGAATTTTACACTTAACTTAGCCTCTCCTCCTTTCATGTGTGCACATCCACATGCACTATCATAAACCCACACACACACATACACACACACACACACACAGTGCTATTCCCACATTAATCTTTCTTCCCCAAGGAAGGACCTCTAAGGAATAACAGATGATTTGCTCTTTGAATAACTTTTAGGATCATTACAGTGAAAATCCATATTGATATTCTACTTACCCAAATCAATAAATTACTTTTAATTTTTTAAAATTTGACCTACTATTTAAATAAGATGCTCAAATATATATCTTAAGATCACCAGGAAAAGTGATGGGAATATGAAGAGTGCACTGAGAGTTACAAATAACAAAACATTTCTAGAAAAGTAGAGCAGTGTAAGGGTTATCAAGATAGAATAAATTTAAACTGAATTATCAAAGATGTGCATCCATATGGATAAAATGAAAAGAAATAGCATTCCTGATGAGGGAAAATTGAAAACAAAGGTAGCATTAGGAATGAAGAAAGAATATGTTCATATTATAATAAATAGCAAATGTATTACAAGCAGGATTCACCAGAATATTGGAGAGGAAGAAGCTGATTATATCTTTAAATTTCTAACTTAAGTTATCCTATGGTTGGCAATTTCATAATTAAGAAATAACAAAGATTCAATAGCCTTGTATTATAGCAGATGATGATTTCTGCTTTAGATGAAGACAAAACAGAAATATGAGACCTTATAGAGATTTTTCCAGGAAAACAAACATAAAGGTTTAGAGCTCAGAGAATGGATACCATACATAGAATGGCTACTGGAATAGAGGCA
Source organism: Aplodontia rufa (assembly GCA_004027875.1). Classification (NCBI taxonomy): domain Eukaryota; kingdom Metazoa; phylum Chordata; class Mammalia; order Rodentia; family Aplodontiidae; genus Aplodontia; species Aplodontia rufa. The sequence continues at coordinate 76,258 of PVKS010005234.1, forward strand.
TACATTGGAATCAATTAAAAGTTTTTCAGGGAGCACAGTCTCCTCCAAAACCACTGAACTGGAAGAGAAATATAAGATTGAAATTGAAAAGTTCTCCCCATGTTTTGACTTAGCTTTCCTGATACAGGTGGTGTTTAAAATCATTTGATTGGATGATAAAAACAAGAGGAAAAACCAGAGACTGTATCTTGGAGATGTCAAATTAAGATAAGGGCAGATGAATGGAATTCATGAATTAAGTGAAGGAAAAATTCCAGGTAAGAAGTTCCTTAATGGGGCTGGAGTGGTGGCTCAGCGATTTCGGCGCTTGCCTGGCAAGCACGAGGACCCTGGTTCAAACCCCAGCCCCACGTACACAACTAAGTGTTGGAGCAACAGAGGCCATGTGAAAAACTAAATAAAGTTGTTTCTCTCTTTCTCTGTCTCTCTCACTGTCCCTCTCTCTTTATAAAAAAAAAAAAAAAGAAGTTCATTAACTAGAATAGAGCCTGTGACTCACATTCACAGATTTCAAGAATTGACCAATATATCCAAATTTCAAAGACATCAAATTAAAAATTAAAAGAAGTACATTGGTTTGTGTAATTAGAGTATCAATACAGAATTTGAAAGTTTCAATTCCGTAAAGGAATTCAAAGAGCAAGTCAGTTTTTCCTTAGAGGTCTTTCTTTTGGGTAGAACAGGCAGTGTGGGGGGTAGTTTGTGTGAGTGTGTGTGCACATGAAAGGAGGATAGATAAGGATCATTGTAAAATTCTTTAATATGGAAGGACCTTGAACACATCTGTAGTACTGGAGAAGCAGTCATTATAAATGGGTAGTTTGCAAATAAAAAAAGAAGAGGGGAACCAACTAATGTAGTAACAATCAGAGACAAAATGGTTAAAGAAGTTCTCCCTAGAATTTGCCTTCACAAACTTGTGGTGAAATCATTTGTATTTTCCACCCTGAAAGATAATATATTTCTAAATCTACTACTTATTATCCCTGATTTCAACACAATCACAGTGTGGAGAAACTAATCTTGATTTTGAACAAAATTATAATAAAGAATACATCTAATATGTTGCCTAAGTGTTAAAGTTATACCTTGATTGAATTGTAGATGTGAAAAATGTCCAAATTCTCTAGAAGTTGGATGTACATACAAAATGCAATGATTATGAACTTATAGAAGACTACCTCATTTTCATTTTTTCAAATTAAATACTATATATATTTCTTGAAAAAGAGTTTTATTTCTCATGGCACCTGCCATTTGGTAGACTTGATTAACATAATATCATTTGGATGTATTCATATATTCATGGCACAGCAGACTGAACAGACAATGAGAAGTATTTGAATTTCCTTTCAATGAAAATCTCCTATCCATGTGAATGTCAGAGTGAATTAACCTTTACAACCCATGTGAATAGTTTGACCAACTAGAAATAAAGTGTATCAAGTGGCACATGACCTAGCCTCATACACAAATGATAATGTTTAATTTTTTAACAACGTTTTGAATGCTAATTTGTACTAAAAGGGGGAAAATCATAAATGCTCAGTGTTATTTCCAAGAGGACTTAGTCACAGAAGAGAATACAAGAATGCATCTATTTTGGTTATTTTACATTTCATGTGCATATGTCTTGCCTCCCCAACTAGCTTTTAAAATCTGTGATGGCAGGGGATATATTTTTGAAAGTACATGTCTTAGAGCTCTACGTGGGTTCCTCATCCTCTTTCTGTTTACTAATTGCAATGGCTAATACACAGTGAGACATCCTTGCTTCACAAAAGGAGTGGATGGGTAAATGTCGTAATTATGCTTTAACATAATTGCTATTTTAAATTATATTCTTTCTTTATTGATGTACCATCCTTTTTGATTTGGTGCTTCAGTAACTGAATATTTACAACATCTCAGATAATGTATATTTCTATAAAGGTAGAAATATATAAAATAACTAAATAAATGCTGTTGCAATATTTAAGTCTTCTCAAACAAGTGGAATGGCAATTCAGAACTATAGATGTATATGGACATATTGTGAAAACTACTGCCCTTTTTCAGCTCTTAGTTTTAGTCTTTGTAAAAGTTTTTAGATTGTACAGAAACCTGGGAATTGTCTTCTCTTTAGTAATGTGTCTGGGAAACATCACAGCTGTTCATTAACATATGAATCTAGTAGAGTTTCAAAATTCCCCAATCATTGTATTCTCTGAGTATATTCTTTGTTGTGAAGGGAAGTGGGTTGTTATTTTATTTATCTAAAGATTGTACTGTGATAAGCAAAGTGTCAGGAATAATCATACCAAATGCTATGTACCACAATAGCATCCAATTATGTTCTACGTGTCTTTCATCAAGCAAAGAAGTGAAGGAGTTTTTAAATTACTTATCATGACTTGATGAGTCGAACATTTTAATGAAAGAGTTGCTTAAATGCTGAGAAGAAGCATTAAAGATACTAATAAGATAGATTTCAGACCTGTCATGTGTCAGAGCAAATAGATTCCAAGAAAATTCCTAAAAGGAACCAAAATTTACTTTAGCTCTCAAAATTTAAGGAGTTCACATTAATCTAAGCCAAATAAGTAGCAGGATATAAATAAATATAAATATCAAACAGCTAGTATGTGCCTCTAAGAATTCTCACATCTTGGAGGTTACGCATTTGGCTTCCCTAAGAGAAACAGACAGATCTGCTGTCCTTTCCTTTTTCCTATAGTTAACTCCCAATTATTTTCTCCTTCCCACTGCTAGCAAAGAAAAACTGATAATAAATTCAACGATATTTAAGGGAATGTGCTCTGATAAATATGATAAAACTAATCAGAACTATTACCTAAAAAAAGGCCTTATTGATAAGTAGGGAGCTGAACAAACAAATTATAGCAGGTCTATGTTCTATCCATTTTCTTATGTGGGCATTAAGCCAAGGCAAGGACATTCTCTTAGACAAGCAACTTTAAAAGAGAGTTAAGGGAAAGCAAGAGAATGGAATGAAATATCTATTTAATACAACATTGTATTTCAAAGAGATATCACTGGAGGGGAAAGAAAAAGGAAAAAAGATTAAAGGAATTTATTTCCCATTAAATACATTTATACATTCAGTGTGTACTTCCTCTGGCAATCTGAGATATACGGCTCTATTTTAGCTTTTAGTTTATAATTCATTAACCTCATTCTACCATTATAAAGCTTATGAACAGTCTGGTCTGAAGATATCACACCCTCAAAGCCTATGACAGGTTATTATTTCTACAGAATAAAGAGCAAATTCATTAGTTTGAATTCATTAAATATGTTCCTTCTTGAATTTCTAGTATATACCTCATATTCACCTAGATATGATTACTCTTCAGAATTGGCGAGTTGAGATTGGTTTTATCAATTTTAAGAGCCAAATAACAGTTTTTTTAAGGAATTTTGAAATTTAATCACAATATATTTTTAGCTTGCTGTGGCTTATGCTGGGGGTATTTATGTGAGAAAGCAGCAAATTCTATAAATCTTGGGTTTTTTTCTTGCTTAAAGAGGCAGCTGTTAAACATTTAGTAGCATAGCACACTTCTTTTTTTTTTTTTTCAAATACTGCCTGAACCATCCCAACTCCATACCCAATGGAATACTTTTGTCTCTGGAGATCTCCATTCCTTCTCTACCTGTTAAGTCTCATCCATATTGTCCATGCTTCCTAATGTTATACAGAAGTATCTTATTTCTTACTCAGAGTTTCTTCTGGTATGTATCTTATTTTCCTTTTCTGTGCTAATACATATCAGTGGCACATGCAGTCCAAGTCCCATAGAAGTCATCTGTCTCTCCTAATAGATGGCTCCTAACATCAGACTCATAAAGTTGTCAATCTTCTGTAGCTCCTTAAAATTCAGCAACAAAACTATACATATTTGTCAGATACTCTTCTATAACTGATTTGTTATTATTTTGTAAAGCCCCAAAATTTAGATTAAAATAAATGGTAGAAGCCCCAACTTTACAAGAAAAGATCTTTTCTAATATGAAAATACTACCCTTTCAAAATCCTTTTATAGTATTCCTTGTGTTGGTGTAGTGGGAATAATTTATTCAGGGAAAGTACTGGCAATTTCAATACTACTAAGATAACTCTTCTGTCCTTTAGCATTAAAGTCATTGTTTGAGCTACTTCCCATTTGTTGGTGTCACATATCTACCCATTGGCAGTAAGTGATAAGTTAGTCCATACAAACTCAGACACTTAAAGTGCAAATGTTGCATTTTCATTATTACATAAATCTGATTAATAATGATACACAGATGTGTTTCTTACATTATTTGTATTTTTGGTGTTTAAATTTAAACAATAAAATAATTGAATTATGCTTTCATTATTCACTTATTTTTTCAACAAGCAAATATTTATCATGTAGTCTATGCCAGAAGCTGGGGACAGAGTAGAGGCAGAACAAATTCCCTTGTAAATGAATTCCATTCTGACTGGGGAAAGAAACAATTGTCAAATATGGAAAAACTATACAATGATAAATGCAATAAACAACAATATATCAATTAAGGACACTTAGTAAGATATGGCACAATTTCAAACTAAAAGTAATCTTTATAATAAACTATTTTAAAATATCCCATGTAACATGCAGCTTCAATCTGTTAACACCTCTTTCAAAAGCCTCCTACGACTATATGAGTGTGCTGTCCTACATAGTTGCCAGTTACCAATATTGCCAAAATTCTTTATATGTATTCTAACATTATTCCTTCTGAAATTCAATATTTAGGCATTATTATTCTTGCTTAGCATATATGAAGAAAGAAGTCTTTGTTTTCTTTCTTATTTTAATGTTTAGCAGTTTAAACTCTGATCAAAGAGACTAGTAAATACTGAATCATCAAAGTTATTTTATTTGTATATGCTACAATGTTCTGTAACAAACTAATAAAATATTGTTAAAAATGAAGAGGTTGTTTAAAAATATTGCAATTTTGCGGGTCATCTGGTAACATCATATCTAGACATACTTACCCAGATGATTATTCCTCCATCCACATTTCTCTAAACCTATAGTTTCCCTTCATTCTACCTGGTAAACCACAGGTCATCTGTCTTCTCAAGGAGATGTTGTTACAGCTAATTGATAGCTCAATGAATCGAGTCCTTGTTCTTTGAGTTTCAAATTTTAGGTCTGCATACTGTATGAATACAGTTGTAAAGTTCTGCTGGACTGTCAAATCTACCTGCATAGGTAGATTATTTTTCTTAGACCAGAGGAAAAGATAGGAAAGACTAATGGGGAGAAAGGCATATTGTCTCTGTATTGGAATTGTGGCTAAATAATCTTATGTAGTAGTGACATTTTACTTAATAGCAGAGATAATCAATATCCCATTTTTGGTTAAAACCTGAAAATACAACTTCTTCAGGTCATGGTATGGCAGTGGGCCTGAGAGCCTCCAAATTTTATCCCCCCCTCTGGTGCCTTTTGAGCTGCTATATATTGCAAAGATGGCAGAGAATCTCAGGAACCTCAAAGAGTTTAGGCACTGCTCATTGTGGTTCAAAATGGTTGAAAAACAGCTGGATCCAGAAAAGTTTTTCATTCAGGAACAAGAGCAACTCATCATCAGCTTTCAACATCATACAGTCCAAGGATGCATATGAATGTCATAATATACAAATGATAAAATTCAAGGAAAAGGCATTCCTCCCAAGCGCCTAAGGGGACTAAGGCAATCTGGATATAGATATAGCTCTGAGAAGGTAGGTGGGAGTATAGGGCTGGGAGTATTTGGAATTTAGAGTCAGTTTTTAGACATCTAGTGCAATGAAGTTCTGAAATAGATTCCTGAGTTTTTAGAAAATAACAACACATTTTTTTGCCAATTGAGCTTGGTGGGCAAAGTTTTTAACCAATATATAGGGAAAGCAATCTTTGAACCAAATTATACTGAGGTACATAAAAGGTAAAAATCATTCTTTCTCTTTCCATTAAAAGATGAGGAGACATAAAAGTATTCTGTTCATAAAATAAAACATTTAATTATTGTAGATGTAATATGCAAATAGAGAAGAGTCATATCTCCAGGTTTTGGACTGTAGAAAATAATTGCAGTAATCAATCCTAAGGCCGTGTTTCTCTACAATCTCAGGGTGGGGACAATGGTTCTCAGTAGCCAAATCAAATTCTGGACTTGAATCAGGTTAGATTAATGTAGGCTTTAACCCAAAGCTGAATCAGAAGCTTACATAGAGAGAATGCTTAAGAAAAACAAACTTTTGACCACAATCTGGATGGGAATGTTTTCAGTGGTAAGCAATGTCCCCAAACATAGACATACCAAACTATACATGGATTTTAGAGTTCTTTAATGAAAAGAAATGGATTCATTAGCTTCCTCTTCCCTTGGAATTTCAGGTTAAGAGAAAATGGGACCACATTTTGGGGCACCAATTTCTTAAAATGATGAGATTAAAAATCTAAAATTTCAAATATTTTAATAGCTTTTGGAAACCCGTATATCCTTCCTGAAACTTCTCATCTTTTTGAATAGTAGAAGATAAAGCAATGATGCTTGCATTACTAGTTGTGGCATGCTTTTCTTAACATTTACCTAATTATAATTCATTGTTTTAACCAATGTCATTAAACAGAATTATGTCCTAGATTTTTTAAAATGTGCTTAAATGGAATAATATAGCCAGTTTTTCCTCAAATTAAGTTCTGTAGGAAAATATGGTTTTAAGATAGGTATGTCATTTAGAAAGCTATGTGTATGTGCATGTGTGTCTGTGTGTGTATTAAATAGAATAATTTGATCTGAAACAATTTCATCATGTGTGACCCTTTTACATAAAAGAAAGAGTGTCTCTGTCTTTGTGTTCAATTTCCAGTGTCATTTTTTTTTATGGTGGCGATCCCTGGCAAATGTAAGTCTCAAGCTACATTGCAGAATCTATTTTTATAGAAGGAAGTATCCTTCTGTATGATCCTCAAATGAAAAGCTGTCATCCATCTTCTGAATAGGCTTTATCCCTCCTTCAATGGCTAGTTTTTGAAACTGCTGATGACTAGAAGCAATTCTTTATAAGTCCCTAAATAAAGACATCAGTCTATCAGCAAAAAACAGTACATGAACTGGAAGGGGCAGCTGTCTCTAAGAGGGGGTGGGGAAGAAGAGCACTTACCAGCGTAGTTAAAAGCTGCTAAATGTTATTATTGAGTGTGCCTCGCTGTGATGTGTCCTTACAATTTAAAATGCTGCTTCAAGAAATTTTTTTCTCCTTTTCTTTTCTTTTAAATTTATGCTATATTAACCTAAGTATATAAATTCTTCTGTGCAGAGAAGCCTTACCCTACTATCAAAGGTAATTAAAGTCGGAAAGGAAACTTCAAAGCCAAAATGAGCTGAATCCTAAAATGATCAGTTCACTTGAGGATGAAAGAAAAAGCATTATTCAGAGTGTCTTAGAGAAAAGTAAAAGTGAAGCAAAAAATAAAAATCTATAGTTTCTCATCATATAGCTCACCCTTAGTCACCTTGAACTTGCCTCTTTATTTTGTTATTTCATGTGAAATAGCATGCATTATAATTAGAATTTGTTGAAAAACTATAGTGTGGTAAGCTAAGCAAAAGGAAACAGGGTGAGACTTATTCTTCACGTAGCTTGTGAATTTTTTTTTTTTTTTTTGAGAGATTCATTGTTGTTCAAATCTCCCTCCTGGAGAAATTTTAGAATTTCCTCTTTCTCCTGGTATTTTGAAGCATCATAAAACTGTACCTAGATGTGGATCTTTTAATGCCTACTTGGCTAGGCATTCTCTATGTTTCTATAATATGCAACACCTGACTCTTTCATCCTGAAAGCCTTTTGGAATATTTCGTTAAGGTTTCCTGCTTTCCATTTTCCCTTTTCTGTAAAGCAGATCTCTTTAATGTATCATCTAATTTTTTTTCTTTTTTGTTTTTTTCAGCATACATTCTCATTCTTTCTCCTTTATTCTCCCCACTCCACACACATACACATTGTCTTCTCTTTTTAACTTTGATTCTAAATTATCCATATTTATTTTGATAGCATGAGTCCTTTTGACTCCACCAACCAAACTCCACAATCTTTTCTGGAAAACACTTGTCTGTCTAGCAGATGTATTTCATTCATGACTCCTTTTTATAACTCATATTAATTTCATTTTAGAACTCCTAATTTCATACCCTAAACACTGGTGTTTACTAGTTTTTATCCTATAACATTATTTGGTCTATTTTCTGGAGAATGTTCTTCCATCTTTCAAATATTCTAGTGAAGTTTCGATTTTTCTATTGTATTTTTAACTCCAAGGAAAGCTTCCTGCTGACTTTTTATTTTCTATATAAGCACTTCTTTTGCTTCTTTGATTTTAAAATTTTTCTCTGTATGAATTATATATGTATGTGTTTAAATTCTACTTTCGCTAGAATTTCACATCCTAGAAGACATTTTTATATTGTGTTTGATTGATCTGGTTTTGTGGTATTAATGTATGTCTTTTATGCTAGAGAATCTAATGCTATTTTATTCATATTTGAAAATGGGGCACCATAATGTTAATTATAAACTCTGTGTGTGAGTATAAGTGTTGAATGTTTGGTGATATTAAGAGTGATGTGATTAATTGAAGGGTGAGCTTGCCATTATATAGGGATTATTTTCAAACGTGAGTCTTGATAATGGACTTTTTCTTCATCCATTGTTTTGCCTGGAGATAAGTATTTCATTTTCTTTCCCAATGATATAAGCCTGTCTTCTATAGGGGTCTATAATACTAGAAAAAAGTGAACTAGAGAAAGAAGGTGTATCTCATCCTTCAATTTGCATTGTAGCTATTATTTATATTTGTCTCAACCTGAGGGGTATAGACTTAAAATATCTACACCTATACCAGAGTAGCCAATTTCAAAAACTAATATTTTTCTTTATGCAACATGATTATGTCTCTCTTGTCAGCTGCAAAGGAAGTGTAACTCTTCAGAGAAATTGCTAGCCACCTACATATGTATTAAAATCATGACTCAAAATTAACTCTATTGTGTTCTGTTATTATATTTGACTATTCCCTGAACCATTTCCACTAAGTCAAAAATTTGGGTCGTGAAGCCCTATAATTTTTATTACACAGTGTCATTCTGATACAGTCAAAGCACTGAGAAGTAATGGTAACATATGGGTAATAATAACAGACCTTATAAAATAGAAATACATTTCGGGAAATAAGTAATCACATTAGTAAGAGAACAATAAATAAGGCAAATTTTCTTTTCCTAAACTTTAGACCTTAGACAGCCATTGCAGTACATTGAGCTCCATAGAGACAGCGCCGGGGCAAGTGAGAGCCGGACAGGCACTGGGCGACTCTGTGCCTCGCTGAGGAAAAACAACTAAACATGGGCAAAGGAGATCCTAAGAAGCCGAGAGGCAAAATGTCATCATATGCATTCTTTGTGCAAACTTGCCGGGAGGAACATAAGAAGAAGCACCCAGATGCTTCAGTCAACTTCTCAGAGTTTTCTAAGAAGTGTTCAGAGAGGTGGAAGACCATGTCTGCTAAAGAGAAAGGAAAATTTGAAGACATGGCAAAGGCGGACAAGGCCCGTTACGAAAGAGAAATGAAAACTTATATCCCTCCTAAAGGGGAAACAAAAAAGAAGTTCAAGGATCCCAATGCACCCAAGAGGCCTCCGTCGGCCTTTTTCTTGTTCTGTTCTGAGTATCGCCCAAAAATCAAAGGAGAACATCCTGGCCTGTCCATTGGTGATGTTGCAAAGAAACTGGGAGAGATGTGGAATAACACTGCTGCAGATGACAAGCAGCCTTATGAAAAGAAAGCTGCTAAGCTGAAGGAAAAATATGAAAAGGATATTGCTGCCTACCGAGCTAAAGGAAAACCTGATGCAGCAAAAAAGGGAGTTGTCAAGGCTGAGAAAAGCAAGAAAAAGAAGGAGGAGGAGGAAGACGAGGAAGATGAAGAGGATGAGGAGGAAGAGGAAGATGAAGAAGAGGAAGATGAAGAAGATGATGATGATGAATAAGTTGGTTCTAGCGCAGTTTTTTTTCTTGTCTATAAAGCATTTAACCCCCCTGTACACAACTCACTCCTTTTAAAGAAATAATTGAAATGTAAGGCTGTGTTAGATTTGTTTTTAAACTGTACAGTGTCTTTTTTTGTATAGTTAACACACTACCAAATGTGTCTTTAGATAGCCCTGTCCTGGTGGTATTTTCAATAGCCACTAACCTTGCCTGGTACAGTATGGGGGTTGTAAATTGGCATGGAAATTTAAAGCAGGTTCTTGTTGGTGCACAGCACAAATTAGTTATATATGGGGACGGTAGTTTTTTCATCTTCAGTTGTCTCTGATGCAGCTTATACGAAATAATTGTTG
>PVKS010005235.1:0-86554 GCA_004027875.1 Aplodontia rufa
AAAAATCTAAAAAGTAAATAAAAATTAGGAAATACATCTTATTTTAAAATGCATGGAAACCATTTTTTAAATACTCCTGGTAGTGGGCAACATCACCCAGACACAAAGGTATGGGGATTTGGAGGGAGCCTCACTCTAATAGATCAAAATCTGATGAAACAGCACTGATCACATTGTGTTAGAAACATCATGTTCTCTTCAAGACACCTCATCAGTCATAGGGAAGGAAGGAGGATGCTGAAGAGGCCAAGTAGAGGAAGAAAGTGTACTTGAAAATCTTCAAAGGGGCTCCCTTGATTCAAGTCAATGGCCATATATAGGGTTGATTTTAAGGGGCTATGATGAGAATCTGTTTACACTTTTAGAATGAAATGATGAGCTATAGGAAGAGTCTTCTCAAGTGCACTCTTGACTGAAGATGACACAAGGAATAAGGAGAGGATTTTAGAGTAAAATTCAGAAACATCTCAGAACCCAAGAAACCACGCAGTCAGGTGTCCTTGGTACTGGAACCTCTCTCCCACCTCTCAGGGGCCACAAGCCTGTGTCTGTTCTCCTCCCTTAGATACCTTCCTCAACCACCCTTCAGGGTACCAAGGCAGCTACTCCTGGCTCTAAGTCTATGTGGCCTGCACACTTGTGGTGCTCCCTCATTTTTATAAATTCAAATTACTGGAAAAGAGTCAATCTAAGTCTAGACAGCATGGAGCCAGGAGTTCACCCTGGCCCCATCATCCAAGGCCAGGAGATGTAGCAGATTCCAAAGGTGCATGTCCATTTAGGGCAGGAAGAAAGACGAGCAGAGAAACCATAACAGATCTACCCTACACGGTGAGCAACACAAATTACTCTGCCCAATTTCCAAGAAGAAAATAAGGATATAGTTTATAAGAAGAGACATTAAGGTTGATAAATGAGAAGAATTTGTGGTGCACTCATGATCACTTTGATAATTCGTTCAACAAGCAGTCAGCAAACACTTCCTGTGTGCTGGGAACTCAGTCAGGGTGACAGGTAGGAAGCTGTGCTAGCATAGCCCTTGCAGGGTGGAGAAACATGGAGAAAAGCTGTGCTCTTCCCCTCTAGAAGATGCAAAGGTCCAGACTTCTGGAGAGCTCTGAATACTCCAGAGTCCAAGGCTCTTGAATTATTCTTGAACGTCCCTTTAAAATTATACCCTCCCCTGTTGGCACTACTCTGTGCCTTAGTCTTAGGTTCCTGGCTGCCTCTGGAAGAGCCACTTCATCTTAGGAAGTCACTTGTAGAAAAACAGCTAGAAATGAATGGAGCACCTTTGTGTTTGACGGCATTTATTTTTTACCGAGTTCAGAACTATCCAATTCTCTTAGTGTGTAGTATTGAGACCCAAGATTTACCACACACACAGTTACAAGTAGACAAAGTCAGGGTGTCAGGAGCATGTCCCATTTTCACCACTGTGGCCATCCACTGGGCAGAGCCAGTGCTGCTGGGTTTGCACAGATGCCCCTTGCTCCACGCCGCTCAGCAACATCACAAATGCATTAGTCCCAATTCACTACTACACTTGGACAAGGAAATAAGTCACAATTTTCTGGTAGAAGAGCTAAAGCACAGTAAGAAGACTTAATTGGCTACATAGAATCAGTGAGGAGAGAGTGCTGAACTAATTTCCAGTCTCATGTGGGAAACAGGAAACTCACAACCCCAAAATTGGAACTCTCCAGATGCAGTCCCCAGAGCCACCTGCTTCTAATTAGCCCTGTTGTGGTGATGAGTTACTTGTTAAGGTTGCAGTCTGGAGAACAGAACCAGGAAAAAAGGACCTTACAAGAATCTGGACAGTGCCCGCACCAGCCTCAAGGGAACCCCAGTGATGACAATCTGAGTTCCTCTTGCTTCTTCTCCATGATGAGCATCCTGCTTTGGAGACTCATCTGAACAGACTTAGCCAAAAGGCAACTCACAGCGGCCCTGGGTTACCAGTCATCGCAACTCTCCAGGTGACTGTTTCCCTGCTACATCTCGGATTGGGTGACAGGAGTTAGGAGAATCACTGGGAAGAGGGCTAGAGGTTCCACACAAATCCACCAGGGCTTTGGGGATTCCTCCCGCCATCATGTCAAACCTGACCTCAAGTGCCACCTCAGTGCCCTTCCAAGTGGCTCATTACCAAAAGCAGCAGAAGGGCTGCTTTCTAGCAAGGTCTCCCCATCAATCTGCCCTGTCTGGGACCCCAAAGTCAGCCAAGGAATGAACTTCTGAAAAATACGTAAAGTGATCGGCATGGTGCGCTGCATGCAATTTCCAGGGAATCTAGACTTTGCTTGCTCTCTCCAAGGCTAGCACGAGTGCCCTCCTTGCCTGTAGCAGGGCAGGATCAGCGGGAACAGCAGTCAGGACACAGATGCTGGAGCCATGCTGGGCTTGAATCCTGAAACCACCATAAGCTGGAAGTGTGACTTTGGACGAGGCCCATACCCACACTGGCCTTCAGCTTTCCCATCTATGGTTAGGGGGTCATATCCAGCCATAAGGGTTGAGGACTGTGTGACCTGATGTATTCTCAACAGCAACACGGAATTCAGGAAGACAATCAGGTGACATTCTTAAAATACAGGAAGAAAAGAACTTTGAAACTATTATATTGTATTTATCTGAATTGCCATTCAAATGTAAGGGTATAATAAAAGTGTTTTTAGGAATATACCACAAAGATGACTTCAAAAAGACCCACACTGGGGCTAGAGCCATGGCTCAGCAGTTACAGCGCTTGCCTGGCATGCGCGAGTACATGAGTTCAAACCAGCACCACGTACGCAACAAAGTGTAGGAGCAACGAAAGCCATATGAAAAACTAAATAAAAATTGGTTCTGTCTCTGTCTCTCTCTCCCTCTCTCAAAAAAAAAAAACCCACACTGAACACATTTTTGGAGAAAGAACTCAAGATCAAGAAAAGCAGCAACAAAGTTGATTGAAGAATCAACTTTCATTGTTGTCTTAAACTTTTAAAAATAAATAAAAACTAGGGCTAAATAAGCAAAAAGAAAATAACCACAAAAAATTAAAAATTCTAGACAATATATTTATGAACAGTCTTTGAGAACAAAAATATAGGATTGGCTTTAGATACCATTAGGGAAGGAAGGAAAAGGGGGTGGCGGGATTGTGTCTTTTTAGGCTCTGACCCCCATTCCCATAAATGGGGGGCTCACACACCTCCAAGAAGTAAGCGCACCCCTGAGCATTGCTGGAACTTATCCCCAGTCATCTAGAGGCACGTGGAGATGCACAGAAACATGGTACTTTTAAGTCTAGCTCCAGGGAATTGACAGCGCTCTTCAGCCCAGGTCATTGTCAGCAGCAGCAGGTCCACCACCAGAGTAGAGCCTTTCAGTGAGGAGCAGGACAGAACACAGAGTTAACAGGTGAAAGCCTTTCCTACGGAGAACCGCAAATTCGAAGAAGCACCCCTCTGGTCTTACTTTGGGACTAGCTCCAGGCAAAGAGGACCCCTGTGCAGAGCTTCCCAGTGCCATGTGGGCCCAGGCCTCTGGTACCAGGCCAGGAAGCAACTGGGACACCCCAACCACCTCACCTGTAGCCACCCAGCTGCCACCAGGTCCCTAGCCTCTGGTCCCAGGCTGGCAAGCACCTAGGACACCCAAAGGATCCCACCTGGAGCAGCACAGCCACAGTGCATATCCACCAGGGCCAGATATATAGGGCCCATCCCCACCACCAAGGATCTCAGGTCCCAGTGTGGCACACAGGCAGGCTGGCACATCTGAGACCCCAGGACACAGCAACACAACCCCACTGCTGAGCTTCAACAATCAAGTGGGCTTCTGCACAACCCCACCAGATTCCAGATTCGAGCCCTGGAGCCTAGATCCAAAAGGTGCAACAAGATGAGGCTCCCGGCAGAAGCAGCTTTCTGGAAGAAGGTGGTCATCAGCGGGGGAGGGTCTACCCTGATCCTGTGACCTGCAAGGAAGAAGCACCCAGAGACCTGCCTTCCTTCCCCACAGGGAAAATCAATTCAAAGATCCAGAAGCTCTTCAAAAACGAGGAATCAAACTAGAAAAGGTTCATCTCAAACCCACAAGACACCTAACAAGGAGCCGATAGGCAGGGAATGGGATGAAAACCTAGAAAAAATTATTAATCTAATTACTAAAAGGAACAATGAACTAAAAGAAGATTTAATGAAGGAACTAAGCAAGAAAACTCAAGAAATGAAAAACTTATCAAAGAAATACACATACTGAAAAAGGAAGTAATGGAGCTAAAATCTTCAGTTAATCACAGAGGAAGGATGGAAGAATTTAACAACAGACTAACTTCTACAGGAAACAGAACCTCAGCTCTTGAAGAAAAACTTCTAACAATGAGGATAGGCGGAGTAAGCTTGAGCACATGGATGACGAAAAAGAAAAAAACATGAGCAGAATTTTCAAAATGTCTGGGATGAAATCAAAAGAAACTATCTAAGAGTAATTGGGATACAAGAAGAAATTGAAACAAACAGCATAAACAACATTCTCAACAAAACAGTTAAGGAAAAATTTTCTCATATTAGAATAGAGTCAGCTATGTCATTAAACTAAAAAGCTTTTGCTTAGCCAAGGAACTGGTCAAAAATGTCAAGAGAGAACCTACAGAATGGAAAATAATCACAGCCTGTGATTCCTCCGACAGGGGACTAATATCCAAAATTTATAAAGAACTCAAAAAACTTAATATCAAAAACACGAACAATCCAATCAATAAATGGGTCAGAGAGCTAAACAAACTTCTCAAGAGGGGAAATGAGCAACCCAATGAATATATGAGAAAGTGCTCTAAATCACTAGCAATCAGAGAAATGCAAATCAAAACTACATTAAGATTTCACCTCACTCCTGTCAGATTGACAAAGATGAAAAATACAAACAATAACAGATGCTGGAGGGGTTGAGGAAGATAGCAACACTAACGCACTGTTGGTGGGACTGCAGACTGGAAAGCAGTGTGGCAACCCCACCAAAAAATTAGGGTTGGATCCACCATATGACCCAGCTATCCCTCTTCTGGGTATTTTCCCAGAAGAGCTAGAATCAGCACATTACAGTGACATAGTAAAAGCAGCTCAATTTACAATAGATGAATTGTGAAACCAACCCAGATGCCCTTCAATGGATGAATGGATCCAAAAGCTATGGTATATATTTACTGTGAAGTTCTACTCAGTTATTAGAAATACAACACTATAGCCTTTGAATGAAACTGGATAGCAGTAGAAGGATTTATGCTGAGCGAAATTAGCCAAACCCAGAGACTCAAGGATCACATGCTTTCCCTCATGTGTCGAGGCTGGAATAAAACCCAGACTTGGGTGAAAGGTAGTAAAGTGCATGTTCTAGACTCAAAGTCAAAGCATCACACAATCTAGGGTAATCACAGATTTGTAGGGGGGATGGGGGAGGGAAAAGGTGGCAGGGAGAGTACAGGGAGAGAGAAGGAGGGCTCTAGGGGGCAATCAACAATGTAGCTTACTCATCCTAGAAGCCAAATAATACTTATGCAATAATTTAATTCTCAATAAAAAAACAATAGACACCAAAAAGGATAAATAAACAACAGGAGTATGATCTGAAGTTCAAGGCAAACCCCATGAAATGAAATTATAATGTAAAACGAATAAGGTGGCAAGAAAATTTTCAATTGATCCAGTGGGAAACAGGGAGATGAAAATATAGAAGAACCAGTAGAAAACCTAACAGAAATAAATCTCATTATGATAATTACATTGGGTCTTAATGAGTTTAACTACTTAAGAAGATAGTCTTGCTGAATATAAAAAATTCAAAGTCCAACCAACATTTCCCATGAAGTGACACAAAAAATGAAAGTCACAGAAAGGCTGACAATAAAATAATTCCTCCTTTTCTCTTCAAGAAAAAAATATATAAGCCCTATTTTAAGCTTTTGGGCCACCTTTCCAAAAACTCCACTTCAGAAGGTTGCATGTGGCCCAGTTTTTCTGAGACACTATATTCTTCAAGTATTTAGTTATCCTGATACCTATGCCCAGGTCTCTGGAAATATCAACTGCTCAGGGTGGTGATTTATGTGGAGGCAAGGCAGGGAGTGGCAGAGGCTAAAGTAGGACACAACCAGGGCAGACATAGCAGTAGCCCCAGGAGCGAGCCTCAGGCACCAAAGAAGCACTCAGGTCCCCCCTGGATCCTCAAGTTTAGTGTTTCACTTATAAACATAAGTGCCTCTCACCCGGCCACATAGGGGAATCACTAGAGGAGCTTTTAAAATACATTAAAGTGTTGGTCCATAGCCAGAGCTTCCAACTAGTTAATTGGTCTGGGGGAGGACTGGGATGGATTTGTATAGCTCCCCCATAATGCTAAAGTACAACTAAGTTTGAGGCCCTTGGGTTGTAATCCCCTAGTCCTGAAGGCATGCAGAGACAAGTGCCTAAGGGGGGATATCTGAGGTTAGTCCAACAAGGGTTCATCACTTCCTCATCCAAGCAAGGTTCAGGCTGTGCCCTCTGATACAGCACCTGTCTGGACTGGTTTCCAGTAAAGGGACTGCCAACAGTTGTCCCCAAGTCACATTGGGGAAAGGAATCACTCATCCTATCCTCTCACGGAAGATCCCAGCTGCGGCCCACCCAGCTTAAGACCTCCTACAGTACCAGCAGTCCCCCAAGGTTTTCTCGTGCTTTGGATTTGCATTTGTTATTGTTATTTAGCTTCCGGATTCCACGTGCTCCTGTATTTTCTAGTTTCTCTAGATTTGACTTTGGGGAAAGGAGCCAGAAACTCATGTCATTTGGCAAAACTCCAAATCACGGAGGCCTACTGGGTGTTTGCATTGCAATTTTTTTTTTTTTAAAGGTATCAATCCACCAAAGGGAGAATTGGGTAACTAGGAGAAAGCAGAGAAATAAGCTATAACTGCCCTAACAGACCTGGAAAAAGCCAACTTTTAGGATAATGGTGGGAAAAGCTGAAAACTGGAGAGATTTTATTCTGTAGACCTCTTAAAAGGCTGAGAATGTGTGCAGCCAGACCTCTACTCCATGGGAAGGAGACCAGCACCTTCCCCTCTGACGAGTATGATCAGCCAAAAAGGACAGATGGAGACTCTGACCCTAGAGTTCCCTAAACAGCTGCCACCCAGATCATCCTAAAGTCAAGCTCCAAGTTGACAAGCCCCACCCAAACAGTTCTCAGTCTTCATTTTTAATCACAAGCAGACAAGCTAGGATGACAAGATAGCTAAGGAAACTTTCTAATACAGAAGACAGAGACCAAAATAAACAGGAGGCAGCAGCTTGACAGGGGAAAAATACAGGAAGAAACTTTTAAAAATATAACTATGATTCAGATGTTCAGAGAAGTAAAAACATATTGCATCTAAGTCTTAAGAATCAGTTTATTTTTTTATTTTTTTGAAGATGAGGAAGAGGGCATTCAGACAAGAAAAAGTTTCTTGGAAATTAAAATCCTGACAGCAGACAATAGCTTCAAAAAGAATAGACTACACAAGAATTTTATTTTATTTACTAGAGAATACTTAGATAAGAGATTTGCATACTGAAATCTATAAAACATTCCTGACAGGAATTTTAAAAGACATAAATAAAGGCATCCCATGTTCATGGACTGGAAGATGCAATGTTGAAATAACAACTGCACAAAGCCCTGGTGCAATTGCTCTCAGTCAATGCTTATTTTTATTTTTTCAGAAATAGAAAAACCTATCATAGAACTCATAAGGAATATAAAATAGCAAAAACAACTTCAAAAGAACAAAGTTGGAGAACTCATTTCCTGGGAAGTTACTAGAAAGCTAAAGTAACCAATACGTGTGGTACAGGCGCAGGAACAAATGCAGAACAATGAAATGGAAGAGAAAGCCCAGAAAGAGCCCCACACGTGTTGTCAACTGATCTTCAACAAACGTGTCAGGGCCATTCAACGGGAAAGGAACAGTTTTTTCAGGACATGGTGCTGGAAAAACTAGATATCCACAAGAAAAACAATGATATTGGACACAAACTGACACACACATTGTGCAAAATTTATTCAAATGGATCAAAGACCTAAGCTTAAGAGATTTTTAAAAAGCTATATAACTTTTAGAAGAAAATGTAGAGGGAAATATTCATGACATTGGACTTGGCAATGGTTTATTGGATACAATACCAAAAACACAAGCAAAAAGAAAAAAAAGAAAAAGAAAACCCAGAAAATTTTGGCTTCATCAAAATTTAAAATTTTACATATCATAGGACACAAGCAACAGAGAGAAATGGCAAACCACACAATGGAAGAAAACATTTGTAAATCATATCTGATAAGACTTAATATCTAGACTGCATTTTAAAAACTGCTATAATTCAGCAACCAAAGAAAAAAACCACCCAATTCAAAAAATGGGCAAAGAGGCTCAGCAGTCACGGCGCTTGCCTTGCATGCCTCGAGTCTGCGGATTCGAACCCCAGCACCACGTACACAACAAAGTGTCGGAGCAATGAAGGGTCGGAACAACGAAGGCCACATGAAAAACTAAATAAAAATTGATTCTTTCTCTCTCACCGTCCCTCTCTTTAAAAAAGAAAAAAAAAAAGTGGGCAAAGAGTCAGATGCAGTGGTACACGCCCGTAATTCCAGCAACTCAAGAGGTTGAGGCAGGAGGATCACAAGTTCAAAATCAGCTTCAGCAATTTAAAACACCCTAAGCAACTTAGTGAGACCTCATCTTGAAATAAAAATTACAAATGGCTGGGGAAGTGGCTTGGTCATTATGCACCCCTGGGATCAATTCTTGGTATCAAAATTTAAAAAAGAAATGGGCCAACAAGAACTTGAATAGATACTTCTCCAAAGATTTTTTAAAGGCCAATAAAATGAAAAGATGCTCATCATAATTAGTCATTAAGGAAATGCAAATTAAAATCATGAGATAGCACTTCATATCCACCAGAATAGCTATTATAAGAAAGGCAGAAAATAACAATTGTTGGTGAAGATGTGGAGAAATTAGAACCCTCATAATTTACTGTTAGGAATTTAAAATAGAGCAGCTACTGTAGAAAATAGTTTGATACTTCCTCAAAAATTCATCACAGAATTACCATAAGCACTTGCAATTTTACACCCAGGTTCATACCCAGAAGAATTGAAAGCAGGGACTCAGAGGTTCACAAAAGAGATAACAGGTAGACACGGCCCAAATGTGCATCAGCAGATGAATAGATAAACAAAATGTGGAATGTGGATGAAACATGCAGTCATATAAAGGAAGGAAATTATAAACTTTAGCATGGACGAACCTTGAAAACACCAAAGGACACATAGAGCTGTGGGGTATCTCAGTGGTACGATGCATGCCTAGTGGAAGGGAGGCTCTGGTTTCACTCCCCAGCACTGGAAAGAAAGAAGGAAAAAAAGACAAATAGCGTATTGTTCCCTTTACAAGGGGTACCTAAAATAGGCAAATCCATAGAGACAAAAAGAATAAAAAAGGCTACAGGTGGTGGGGGAGGGGGGATCTGGAGAGGTGACTCAGTGGAAGAGTACTTGCCTGGCATGCACAGGAGCTGGGTCTGAACCCCAGCACCACATACACAACTAAGAGACAGGAAAACAAAACCAGATGAAAAATTAGATAACGCTGACTCTTTTTTCTCTTTTTTTTTCCTTCAATGTTACCAAGGACTACAGGAAGTTGTTGCTTAATGAGTACAAAGTTTCTGTTTGGGATGATGGGAAAGTTCTGAACACAGTGGCTGTGACAGAATGTCATCAGGATGCACACACAAGAATGGCTAAAATTGTATGTATATTTTACCATAATAAAAACATAAATCAAAAATAAAACCATGACAATGTAAATGAAAAACACATTAGAGGACTGGCAGATAAAATCAAAGAAATCTCCAAGAAAGCAGCAAGAGAACAAAGAAGTTGAAAACGAGCAAGAAAATATAAGAAAAATGAGAAGTGGTACAAAAGGTACCATCCTCATTAGTCAAGGTTCTCCAGAACCCCAGAACCAACAGGTTATATACAGATACACATATGAGAGGAGATTTAGTATGGGAACTGGCTCAGGAAATCAGAGGCCTGGGAGTCCCACATTCTGCTGTCTGCAATCTGGAGATCCAGAAAAGTCAGTGGTATGATTCAGTCTGAATCAAAATATGTGTCATTCATCTGCCCACCCATGCTTGCAGCAGACAGCCATCTATCAACTGTGCCAGGCACATATGCCCTAACACTTGCAGTCCAAAGACCCAAGAACCAAGAGCTCCAATGTCCCAGGGCAGGTGAAGATGGATGTGCCTGCTCAGGGAGGAAAAGAGTTCAATCTTCCTTTACCTTTTTGTTCTATCCTGGCCCTCAACAGATTAGAAGATGCCCACCCACATTAGTGGAGGTCTATCATATTTACTCTAACAACTAATTCAAACATCAAATTAGGCTGGAAATTCCCTTGCAGACACACCCAGAAATAATGTTTTATCAGCTATTTGGGTAGTAACCTTACACAGTCAGTTTGACACATAGAATTATCATAATGTGTATGTGTTTTAGTTAAGTTTTCATTGCTGTGACCAAGAGACTGGAGAAGAACAACTTAGAGGAGGAAAAGTTTCTTTTGGCTCAAGGCTTCAAAGGCTCAGCCCATGGTCAGTCATCTCTATAACTCTGGGCCCAAGATGAGGCAGAACATCATGGCAGCTCTGGACCTTGTGACCAGGAAGCAGAAAGAGTGCTCCACTCACTAAGAACAAAATATAAGCCCCAAAGGCACAGCCCCTGTGGCCCATTTGCCCTAGCCACACCTACCTGCGTGCAGTTGCCAATCAATTTGCTGATTAGGTCACGGCTCTCTTCGTCTAGTCATCTCACCTCTGAGCGTTCTTGCATGGTCTCATACATGCGCTTTTGGGGCTCATTTCTGAAACATAACAATATCCAAATAGGAATTTCAGAGAAAGAACAGAAAAGAAATGGAATGGGGGTAGATTTCCAATGAAGTTATTCAAGAAAATTTCCCCAAAGTTAAGGACACACATTTCCATATTGGAAGAACCCAACAAACACCTAGCATCCTCTCTGTAAGTGGACCCACACCAAGGCCACTATGAAATTTCAGATCCCAAGAGGCAAGGAGACCAAAGAACTGAGGGACCCAGAGATTGGATCTATGTGGGATCACCAGGAACGGTGAGAATAAGTTGGGGAGGAGGGTAGACTGTGGGCTTCCATATTCTAATTCAGTGGCTGGAAAGTGCCTGGCATGGTCGATAGATGGCTCTGCTGCAGGCATGGGTGGGCAGATGAATGACACATGCCAAGGGTTGCTTCAGCTTTCCTGAGAGTCCCAGGAAGGAGAAATCACAGACATGAGAAGTCATCTCCATAAATATTTCAAATGACATTTAAAATGGATCTTGTGCCACAAGTAGAATTTCAACAAGCCCAGACAGGGAAGCAAGTAAATAGAGGCTTCATGAGCAAAAACAGACAAGTCTATGACCCTCAGCAGTCTAGAGCAGCTGTCAGGGAGGGTGGAGGAGAGTGGAGGCAGAGCTGAGCAGGTGGCTGGGAGGTGGTGGAGAAGGAGTCCAGCCTCCGTACCTGGGTGACACCAGCACCTCCGAGCAGGAGGGCAGGACCTAGCAAGCCAGGCAGTGCAGCAGACCCTATCCCCTCCCTGAAAAGTCAGCGCCCTGCCTTTATTCACCATGCACACACAGGCCGGACCATGAAGTCCCGCCACTCAGGGCAGATGGCTGTGGATTCCTATGAGCAGTATATGACCCTTGTCCTCAAGAAACTCAGTGCTAGGGGAGAAGAGGCGTCCTTCTCAGTAACTGAAGAGAGACCACAGCTGTGAGGAGGGTGGCGAGCTGAAAGGGAAGTCACCAGTCACGCTGTGTCAGGAAAAACAGCACAGGACTCTCGGCACGGATGCTGCTAGGGACGTGCCAATTCTCAGGAGCACCAAGCCAACTTGCTGCCCTGGTGAAAGATCACTAGTAAATCTCAGGCCAGTGGAGGGGCTCCACGATGTCCACTTTAAAACATTCCATGAGCTGGGAAACAGCGGAAGGGTGGGCACTGAGTATTTCTCTCCTTTACAGTGCTCAGCACACTGAAGGGCCCACTACAGGACAGACTCGAGGTGTGCCAGAAAATCCTGCCAGGCTGTAAAAACCTCAGTGCAACCCAGAGCGGTGCGCTGAAGATGCCACAGCCTCTTCATGAGATCAGTCACAATCTATCAGCTCTGCAATTCTCGTCCCATCACAATTAAGAATGAAAAGATTTTATGTAACTAATGAGCCACTCTGCTCCATTGGGTCATAATCTGCATTTTTAAGTATCCATATCCACAAGTGCAGTGTGAACTGAACCTCACCAATGTCGTTATTACTGACTCTGCGGTAATTAATGGGAATTTTTCAAATTGTCTGACTCTCTATTTAAACGATTTATAAAATGGACCTTCCGAGTTGCTGTTACGATCTATCACACTGTAATGAAGGAACCTAGGTGTGTTTATTACCCATTTGTGGAGGAGATGGCATGCTGGAGGTGATGAAACTGTCTCTCGGTTTCCTTGCAGTTCTACCATTCTGTGATTGGAATAAAGAGGACACATCTTCACCCATGAACATGTGCAGTCCGAAGCCAAGGGCATTTTATTTTGGGTGCTGGCCAGTTCCTTACGATTTATGATATTGTTATCATGAGTGCATTCACTCTTCAATTTTCAGGAACGAGACAGCTCATGTACCAGGAATGATAGAATACCGTTTACTTTTCCTCCCCCATCCTCTGAAAACAAAAGGACGTCTTAGGAAATTGAGGGTGACGAGCCCAACTTAAGAAAAGGAGAGGAATCTGAGCTGGCACAGGTGTGTTAGGAATACACCCAAAAAAGTATCAAGAGAAGGAACTATATCCACCCCCATCAGCATGGCCGAGATCAGCGTTCCTGGAGAAACTCAGCCTCGTCTACGGTTGAGTCCAGGTCTTAGGCAAATTGCTTCTGCCTGAAATCTGTTGATTTCCGTGCCTAATAAATGATAATTACTCAACACATAGAATTTGAATCAATCTACATCGGAGGTTAAGTGGTACAATAAATATTTGAGGAATAAAATTAATATTCCATAAATCTTTAAAGGGTACAAGAAAGAGGGAAGTCTTTTGCAATTACAAGATATTAGTGATAATATTTGACGTCTTGGGAATGATACTATTTTGCATTTTTTCATAGTCTATCTTTCACATTTCTTAAATATTGTAAATATTTGAAATGATAATGTTTCATCTGACACATTGAGAGAACATAAAGGAATAACCTTTTAAAACTAAGAATGCTATACAGTGATTAATAAATTACAATATTTCCTGATTTAAGCAAGCTGGGTTTATGAAAATATGGATTATTCTAGATATAAAGGAGTTCTTTATACCAGCATTTTTGCTTTTATGCGTTTGACATCTTTATGATAAAAAATATTTTAAGCCTGTGCTGTAATGTCATTACGGTGGAAATGGGTTAGTTATTGCAGGAGTAGGATGATAAAACAATGAGCTCGGCCCTTTCCCCACACACACGTGCATGCAGTCGCTTGCTCTCTCTCGCTCTCTCATCTCTCTTTCCTCTATCTGTTGTGTTCCACCATGTGACACAGCAGAAAGACCCTCACCATATGCAGCCCTCAGACTTGGATTTCCCTGCCTCCAAAACTAAGACCATTTCTTTTCTTTCTAATCATAGTCTCTGGTATTCTATTATAGCAGTACAAAATAAGCTACAACACCCTCAAAGCAATTTTTAATTGAAGCATTAAATTTCTTAGGGCATATATTTTCCTTTTTGATGCATTTATTTTCTTTCCTCCAAAGTATTTTTCAGGTTCTTTTATCAAGCCTTAATAAAATTTAAATTTATCTTTGTACGTCTGAAAATGTTCTTATACCAACTTATTTTTTCTTTATCACGTTTAGGAATGATTGACATACAATGAACTGCATCCATTTAAGTGGGTTTCTTTAGATGTAAATTTTCAGAAAACTTCACCATAATTAAGATGCAGAACATTTCCTTCACCCCTAAAGATTATTTTTATCCATCTACAGCTCACTCCTCCTCTACAGCAGCCACAGGCAACCACAGATCTGCTGTGTCTCTCTAGGGATTATTTTACAATTTACATAATTTCTCAAATTATAGAATACACTCTGCATTCTTTTGTATCTGGTGATTCTGTAGCTGTATTCAGAATGATTTGAAGATTTACCCATGTAACTGTTTCAGCATCATTCCTTTTTATCACTGAGTAATATTCCATACACTGTGTTAACCAGCTAATAGATATGTGGGGTTATTTCAGTTATTGGCCACTGTAGTAAAGCAACTATGAATGTTTCCATATAAATATTAACATGAATATGTTTTCATTTCTTTGGGATCAACACCTGGGAGTGGAACGGCTGGCATGACTTATAGGTATATTCTCAACTTAAGTTAGTAAACAGATTTCCAAAGTGGTTGTACCATTTTATATTCTCAACAGCAGTTTCACTTGTCCTACAACCTTGCCAGCACTTGGTATTTTGTCTTTTACCATTTTAGTCTTTTCATGGACAAATACCAAGCCACATAAGACACCAAATTAACACAGGACATCAAAAATCTAAATAAGCCAATCTGAGATAGTGAATCAAAGGCCTTCCAAAAAAGCCCAGTACCTGATGGATTATCAGCAGAGTTCCACCAGACCTGTACAGAAGAATTAACACTTCTATTTAGTAAGCTATTCCATGAAATTGAAAGGGATGGAACCCTCCCACATACTTTTTACAAGGCAAATATAACCCTGATTCCAAAACCCAACAAGGACACATCAAAAAAGGAAAACTACAGACCAATTTCCCTAATGAACACAGACACAAAAATCCTTAATAAAATTCCAGCAAATCACATCCAAAAACACAACAAAAAGATAATACATCATGATCAAGTGGGCTTCATTCCAGGAACACAAGGCTGAGTCAATGTATGCAAATCAGTAAATGTGATTCACCACTTAAACAGAATTAAAGACAAAAACCATGTGATCATCTCACTTGATGCAGAAAAGGCCTCTGATAAAATTCAACACCCATTAATGTTCAAAACTCTGGACAAGATAGGGATCAAAGGCAGATACTTTTGTAAGAGCCATTTATGACAAACCCGTAGCCAACGTTCTACTTAATGGTGAAAAATTGAAAGCATTCCCACTAAATTTGGGCCCAAGACAAGGCTGTCCACTCTCACCACTCTTAATATAGTCCTTGAAACCCTAGCCAGAGCTATGAGGCAAGAGAAGGAAATCAAAGGAATTCTAATAGGAAAAGAAGAAGCCAAGCTATCTCTATTTGCTGATGACATGATCCAATACATAGCATACGCAAAAAGCTCTGTCAGAAGAGTACTAGAGCTTATAAACAAATTTAGCAAAGTGGCTGGTTATAAGATCAACACTCGTAAATCAATAGCTTTCCTATATTCCAGCAGCGATTCTACCAAAGAAGAAATCCAGAAATCTGTCCCGCTCGCAATAACCTAAAAAGAATAAAATACTTGGGCATTAATCTAACAGAGGATATAAAGGACCTCTACAATGAAAACTATAAAACATTTTAAGAAAAGAAATTGAAGATCTGAGAAGATGCAAAAAACATTCCATGTTCTTGGTTAGGCATAATCAATGTAATTAAAATGGCCATTCTGCTGAAAGCCCTGTACAGAGTCAACGCGATCTCCATCAGGATACCGATGACATTCTTCATGGATACAGAAAAAGCAATCCTCAAATTCATTTGGAATAACAGGAAACCCAGAATATCCAAAACATTACCAAGCAAGAAAGAGGAAGCAGGAGGCAGCACAATACCCGACTTGAAATTATATTACAGTGCTATAGTAACAAAAACAGCATGATATTGGTATCAAAACAGACATGAAGGCCAATGGAACAGAACAGAAGATATCGGATAAAGACTTATGGATTTGTCTCAGTATTTGACAAAGCGAACAAAAACATAATGTGGAGGAAAGACAGCCTGTTCAACAAGCGGTGCTGGATGAACTGGACAGCCATACGCAGACAACTGAAACCAGATCCCTCTCACGCCGCACAAAAATCAAATCAAGACGGACCAAAGAATTAGGAATCAAACCAGCAACTATACAACTGCTAGAAGAAAAAAATAGGATCAACACTCCATGACATCAGTGTAGGCACTTCCTTCCTCAACAAGACTCTCACAGCTCAAGAATTAAAGCCAAGATTCAATGAGTGAGACACCATTAGACTGAAAAGCTTCTGCTCAGCTAAGGATTTAGTCAAGAGTATCAAGAGAGAACCTACAGAATGGCAGAAAATCATTGCATGCTATGCCTCTGACAGGGGACTAATATCCAGAATATTAGAATAACCCCAAACACAATCAATAAATGGGCTAAGGAACTAAATAGAAACTTCTCAACAGAATTCCAGAAAGCAAATAAACATATGAGAAAATGTTCCACATCACTAGCAATCAGAGAAATGTAAATCAAAACTTCACTGAGATTCCACCTCACTCTAGTCAGAGCGGCAAAAATGAAGAATATGAACAACACATGCTGGAGGGGCTGTGGGGAGAAAGGAACACCCTTGCTGGTGGGGCTATGAACTTGTACAGCCACTCTGGAAAGCAGTGTGGAGACTCCTAAAAAACTAGGGCTAGAACCACCTTATGACCCAGTGCCAGAGGCCAGCCCAGCAACTCGTAGGGTCCCCGAAGGCCGAGTGGAGCCGGCGCGGAGGAACGACTTGAACCTCCGGAGCAAGTTGCAAGCAGACGCAGCAAGCTACTTGAGCAAAATGCTGTCTGCGCTTTACTGTTGAGCTCTTTTATTCTTTTGTACAGGTGCATGAACAGTGCTTTCATCATCTGCCTCATTAACCAAATTGACCACCTGTAACCATTTAAACTGTTCCAGAGCACCAGACACAAAACTATCCACTTTATCATTAGTTCGTGGTCAAATCTTCATAAACTATTTCATGTATTGTACAAAAAGGCTTTATTTTCAAAAAGGATAGTGTTGTTCTTAAGGTTCTTTACACCTGTTTTGATAAAATATCACTTTCCTAAGATGCTCCCTATTTTCCTTCAGATGTTTCTTATTTGGCTACGTTATAGGCCCTTACACCCTAATTAACTACTAACCCAAAACCACCCTGTTACTGTAACCTTACTAGACATTCTGTAGTTATCCTAAATCCTATAATTGTTAATCTTAAGGTATTTGTGCATCCTAACCTATAGGCTAAGTTAAAACTTCTGCAAAGACAGGAAAGGCAATTTTTACATATACTGTTTTTGTTCTCTAGTTCTAATTATTTTGCTTTCTATTTCCGATTTTGTCAGTATGGCTTCATTTTTCATGACTTCTATATGTGTTGTACAAGTACCCTTCTCATCAATCCATAACAGTTATTTCCAATTTGAGTAAATAGCCAATTTCCAGAAGGGATAGTTTTGGCAATATCCTTGAAATCTGACTTTGCTGAGCCCTTCCCCAAGTCTGCACTTTGTCAGACAGAAGTTTGGTAGATATTGCCTCCTCCAACCCAGCCACCCCACTTCTGGGTATTTTCCAAAAAAAGCTATAGAGACACAGCTACCTCAGTGTTCACAGCAGCTCAATTTACAATGGCTAAACTATGGAACCAACCCAGAGGCCCCTCGCTGGATGAATGGATTCAAAAATTGTGGTATGCATATACAATGGAGTTTTACTCTATTAGACAGGATAATATCATGCATTTTGCAGTCAAATGGATGGAAATAGAAAAAAAAATGCTGAGTTAAATATCCCAAACTCAGAGACTTAAGGGAAAAATGTTTTCTCTCTCTAGTGTAAAACCTACGACAGGATGATACTCAGCTAAGTTTAAGTATTAAATTCACAATTGCTGAAACTCCACATAAGCTGGGGGAACCATACCTATGAAGGTAGGGGAAGAAGGGTGGGATGCAGAGAGGGGAGGGAGGGACAAGGGGGGTTATCAATACAACAGGGAATACTCAACTCCCTTTATAATCTTAGCTAACACAGGCAGCCAGAGAAACTCAGAAATGTCAACAATTATTATACATGTACATGTTCATTTCAAATTATAACATGGTGGGATACAGAGGAGACATGAGTTCGGGGAATGGATGAAGGCGGGTAGATCCTGGTCTAAGATCCACCTTACTATCTCACTAGGTCAATATCCACGTATGCAAGAATATGTAACAATTCCCTCCTGTCCAGGTCCCTGCCGGCCGGGACTGGACAAAGCATTAAACTAGACCCATTTGCTCTTAAGTTCTCCAAACACTTTATTTCTCTCTTTAACGTGGCTAAAAGCCTCCAGGCACTTCCCACCTTCCCTCTCTTTGAGTCAAGGCTATTAACGTTTAGAGTCCTTGTTTCTATTGCCATACCAGAGTCCTTATGTCTGCAACCGAGGCTCTTACTGCCTGCATCTCCTACCGCTGCTGATCTCTCCGCTGTCTCTGCTACTGCTGCCTCTCTGACTCTCTCAGGCAGCAGGCGGTGGTCTCTCTGCTTTCCTCCTGACTGCTGCTTGCTTCTTCTCTGGCTGCTTCCTTGCTCGCTCTACCTGACTAGTTGCTACTCTATTTATCCATTACAACAGCCAATAGGGATACAGTGCAAACACGTTTATCCAATTGTACAAATGAGTGACCTAATAGCTTAGTCCTGCAGTCAGGCATTACGTCACTAAGGAAGATACAAGCCAGCTGGGTCAGAGTTGTTTACCACCAATTCTTTTACAAGCCAGCTGGACCTCATGTTGGGGGAATCCCCAACACCCTCCAACATGTAAGACTATGTTGAACTAATAAAAAAATAAATTTTAGTCTTTTTTAATTCTGGTGGGTTAAGTTCTCTCATTATGTTTCTATTTTTGCATTTCCCTGATGGCTAATCACATTCATTATATTTTTATGTGTTCACTGATCATTTCATCTTCTCACGAAAGTGTTCAGATATTCTGTGTGTTGTGCGTTAGGCTGCTTTTTGTGTGTGCTGGATGCAGCCCTTGGCAGATGTGTGCATAGCAAATATTTGTTTCCACGTTGTAGCTTTGTCTTCCTAATGGTATCTTTTTAATTTTGATAAAGTTCAACTTAACAAGATTTTCCTCTTACTCTTCATATTTATTTGTGCCCTGAGAAATCTTTGTCTCTCCTAAGGTTATAAAGATTTCCTCCTACGTTTTCTTCTATTTGCAAAGTTCTAATTCCGCTCTTTAGGTATGAGATGTACTGGGTTTGCTTTCCTTTAGTTTTCTTTTTGTTTTATACCTACTCTGAAAAAAAAAATGACTGCCAAGTGCAGAAATCTACCTTCACAGCTGTTTACCCTCAGCAGTTTTACGATCGCATCCCATCACCTGGCACCTGATGCGGACCCTGAGAAATCTGCTATCCGTGCGTTCGCTGTTCCTTTGCCGTTCATAGTTCCACTAGGACTCTCTCGGTGTGAGGTGTTGGGGGTTTGCTCAGTTTTGGTCTAGTTTGGTTTTTAGCTCGGCTTAACAAAACACCCTTTTCATGCCAGGATTCATGTCTACTGTTAATTACAGGAAAGTCTTAGCCATCTTTTCAAATATTGCGTATTTCCTTTTCTTGCTATTGTCTTCTGGAAATATCCGTTATAACAACTTGAAATCTCTCAGCTTGCCCTCCAGATCCTTCCTGAAGCTGAATCTCACCGTGGCTTTCCAGGTGAAAGGCAAAATCCTGGCTTCCATCTCAACCTCTTCAACTACATCCAGTTCAGTAGTCCATTTAAAAGATTTGCTTTTTTATTTTGATGACTTTTTCATTTCCAAGATTTCTGATTTTTATTAATAGCCACCCTTTTTTTTCCTTTATATTTTTTGGTATAGGGGATTGAACCCAGGGGTGCTTTTCCAGTGAGTTACATCCCCAGACCTTTTAATTTTTGAGACAGGGTCTTGCTAAGTTTCCCAGGCTGGCCTTGAACTTGCACTCCTGCCTCCACTCCAGAGTCACTAGAGTACAGGTGTGCACCAGTCCATCGAGCTATAAACATCTGTTCTGGATTTGATTGCCTACTTAATTCCTGCTTTGTAGTCGTTTCTCTATCTTATTGAGGAGCATAAATGTATCACCTGCCTCACAGCCATTCCCACCTCTCTGTCGATGAAGCCCACTGTACCCTGAGTAGACGGGTCCTGCCATAGAATGGCTGGCCGAGGGCAATTGTGCCCACTCGTTTGCCCTTGCAGCACCTTCAGTTCTCCAGGTTCCCCTGGAACCGAGGAGAGTGGGGGGCATATGACCCAGTTCTCCTAATGAGATACAATGGAGATTCTGCACAGCAGCTTCAGAGGGGTGGGAACCGTCATACCTGGAATTGCAGCAGCCATCTTACCACCCTCGGGTGTAAATAGCAAACTCAGCAGAATGCTGGAGAGAGCCTGGGTCCCTGGCTGCATTCCTGAGCTGCCAGATCAGCTTCTTGGGTTATTATTGTTATAAAAATAAATGTCTGTGGGGTCAAGGCCACAGTTTCTTGCTACTAAAATCATTCCCGGTGGTACAGGAGGCTTTTCCCCTCCCAGCCTGGTGCCTCCCCTTGGATCCCCAGAGATCCACAGCCAGAAGCCTTGCTTCACCCTGCTGAGTCCTCCCTGCTCCCAACCCTACACCAGGACAGAACACAGTCCCCCTCCTAGCCCCACAGGTAGGTGCCTCTGCCTCCACCTTCCACCACAGGTAAGCAGAAACCAGGTGGGTTGGCTGGGGTTTTCTCAGCTTCCAGTCACATGCCTGGGACACTCCCAGCCCTGGCTTCAGTACAGGAGTCAGAACAGAAACTTCACTACTCACCTCCAATCCACTCCCAGCTTGAAATCCTCCGTCCCCACCTCCACAGGTCTCCAGACCGGCCTCCACTGTGTGTGGGCCACTCCACTCTGGTCTGAGAAGGGCCCCTTGCCTGTGTTTAGCACTGTCGTGCTGTTACACCTTTGTTCTGAGTCTCCTTCCTGCGTGTGGGGAACAGAAGGGAAGTTTCTGCCCATTTGCTTTGACCTCTCCTCTGGCCAATGAATTTTTTAAATGTTAACTGGGTTAGGCCTGGGATTCCTACAGATAAGATAGACTTACTCTCCTAAAAATCTGGAAACAAGAAGAAATGTAAAAATAAAAATCCACATGAACCGCCCACCACATTAACATTTTAGTACTTTTCCTTCTAGTTTTTTTTCTATGCATATCTACAAACATATTGTTTCATAAAACTGTAGTACAAATGTAATAGATGGGGTTATAGCTTGCCTTTTTACTTAATTCATTAAAGATGTTTTATATGGATGTGTAGATGATGTGGATATAGACATAACATCTAAATCTACCATACTTCCCTACTCCTGATTATGGAGTTTCTAATTTATAACTTCAGTACACAATGCTGAATGATAATATTTCAAGATTTCCTTAGGAAAAAGCCCTAGAAGCAGGATTACTTAGACAAAGGGTATAAACATTTTAAATGCATGTACATACACATATACACACATATTACCAGAGGGCCCTCCCAACAAATGTTCATCCTCGCAAACTCTGAGTATGTTTTAAACATGCCAATTTGATAGACAAAAAAGTCTGGGTGTTCTTTTAATTTACATCTCTTTGCTACTCATAAGTTTGAACATTTTTCATACGGTAATTAGCCATTTGCCTCTCCAAACATTTTAAATAAGGTTGTATTTACTTACAACTTTGCAAAGACAATTACTTCACAAATCAAAATACCTTTTTTATGCACAGTAAGCGTGTAAAGCCACCTCAGAAGAGTTCACGATGATCTCTATTTTACAATGAATATCTCTCCTTTGCAGGTTGAATGTCATCTTCATTTTACTTCTGGTCCAAATTTTAATTGGACTCAGTCTTTAGGTAATTTTTAATCACAGATGTGGGACTATAGAGAAGTGACCAAATTATATGCATATGTATATTTGTGTGTGTATGCATATATACATTTATATAATTACAGATATAGATGATTTTTATTTGTAAACTTCAATATAATTACATATTTCTGTAACCTATGGTCACGTACAAACTTATTTTGAAATCCATTAAAAATTGTAGTTGATACACCCATTTGGAAATTTTACCATTTTGTCTCATAAACCACAAATCAAACCTTAGCTGTCACTTGGAATGGACTAAAGACAGCTATGTAGTTGATTTAAGAGTCTCTGCACTTAACACTCCCAATGATAAAGCAGTAGGCATTAAATCATGTTCATGGAAACTGAATAATCAGAGATTATTAAGGGAAAACAGTCAGATGACAGAGATTTTGAGTGAAGTGGCGAGGAGATGGGGCACTCTCTACAGAGAGGAGCAAGAAAGGCCTTGTTCAGGGAGAGAGTGGAGAAGACAGTAACGTGGGCGGCTTCTCTCCGCTCTGGAACGCTGGCTCACCTAGGCCCTGAGCTCCTTCCAGATGATCCTGGACACTCCTTCAGGTAATGGTCAGCAATGGAAGCCACCTGCAGTTTCTTTCAGGATTTAAAAACAACTCAGCTCAGCAACCAGCATGTGGCACTTATATCAACAGTGTCAATGCACAGCCACCAGCAGGCTGGGCACAGTGACTGACAGTCGTGGGAAACATGGCAAGGATGGTGAGGAGCGAGTGGGCAGGGGCAGGGCCACAGGCAGGCACCTGGGTGGCAGGGACAAGGTTCCCTATTACAAAGGTGCTTCAGGACCTTCAATCTTGGTGGGTGAATAGGTAAAAACATGTCAAGAGACTCTCCCGCCACTATGACTAAAACAGCACAGAGGAAAGGCTTTAATGCCTTAGCAAAAATCACCTGGCACAGGTTAAGGGGCTGTGAACTGTGGAATAAACAGGCCTGGGCATGCAGCTCCAGGAGGGGAGCCAGGCAGGTGCTTCCAATGGTGACTTAGCAGGCTTAGGTAGGCTGCTAGGGGAGCTGGGAAGTAACCCTGCCTGCCTGCTGCATAACCTGGGCGGGATCCACACCTAGCACAAAGGCTCAGGCATCCCACCCCCCACCGAGGCCCAGCTTCTCAGGGGAG
Organism: Aplodontia rufa; assembly: GCA_004027875.1. Taxonomy (NCBI): domain Eukaryota; kingdom Metazoa; phylum Chordata; class Mammalia; order Rodentia; family Aplodontiidae; genus Aplodontia; species Aplodontia rufa. The sequence goes on from PVKS010005235.1 coordinate 23,221, forward strand.
GTGTTTCTTCCTGATGCAACCAGTCCATCTCTGAGGCTCCCTGACACATCCTAGCATCTCCACACTTCAAGACACCTGCTTCTCTAAAATTGTTCTCTAATTGCTCCCACGGGGTCTGCTCAATAACGCACCTGGAGGAACACCTAGGTGTCACCAGACCTGCAATTGCAATGGTTTCTGCAAATCCATAGCACTTCCCAGGTAAGCAGAGAAACCCTACTATATGATTCCCCAACCAAGTCTGCAAATCATAGATCTGTCTCCCTCTTGCCAAATTTAGGTGAAAGCCTCGTATTAACTCCAAGTTAGAGAAAAGGTTTTACCAGGTTTTCTTGATATATTACTTAAAGGAGTCTCATTTTTAATCCCTTCTTTCCTCCTCTAGTGTGTTCCTTTCTGCTTTTGCTCATGCTGTGTTCCATAAACATTCACACTATTAGACCAAGTTCTTGGCATCCTTTTTTCCTTCAGTGGAAGCCTAGGAAAATGACGCCAAAGAGTAAAGATGAAAATTCAATATATTTCAGCCACTATTTTAAATGCATCTCTTGATCATGAACAAAGAATCAACCCAAGGAACCTGGACTTATTCTATCAAAAAAAAAATTTTTTTCATGAAAAAGCTGAAGCATTCTTATCAACTTTTCCTTGTCTTCAGAGCAAGTTACAAATTCTCCCTCAAAACAGGCTTGTAGGACCCAGACCTGGTTAAGCAAAGAGCAGGGTGTCTTTCTCTCCCAAGCCAACTGTAGTCATTTACAGTTTGAACTTTTGTTAATAAACCTTAGTTTAGATGCTTCTTAAATAGGGAAGAATCATGATGGAGTCATGGAGGAGCCTGGGTGTAAACTATATGAAAGCCCCCATCTTGCACATAGCTGCTCATCTATCATAAGATGATGCTGACATTAATTTCACCTGCTTCATATGATTCTACCCAAGAGGTGTGTGTACACAGAGAGCCTCTACCTAACATACAGCACATCCACAATTATTATCCTCTCCCTCTCTGTTCCTTTACTTTGATGTACTTTTTTGAAACAAGAATGGCAATTTTTCACCAGAGGACCTTGGAAATTCATGATCTATGTGCGTCCCTACTGCCACACTCCCAGTTCCACTCAGGGCCTCCTCTCAGAACCTCAGCTCTCACCTTGCAAGGACAGGCTCGCAGCCAGAGATACTTAATAAATCCTCACTGGTGATGCACCAGTATCTGTCACATTGTGGCAGCTTTAAATGGACCTGTGTCGCTCACAAAAACAAGGGTCGGAGCATGTGAAATAGCAGCCAGAGGTTCTTCACGCCCTAAGGATTCACTCGGACCATGTCCTGGCACCCGTGTTTCCCTGGCTGCCCACGCGCAGCTTCTCCTGTGGTTCTCTGAGCGCTCTCCGGATGAGACACCTGGGAGCCGAGGTCTGCTTGCTTTCACGGCCCATTTTGGAGCCACCTTTGCCTTTTGAGCTATCTTCTCCCTTGCTCACGATTCAGGCACCAGCCCTGCATTCATTCCCTCCTGCCGTCTCCACAGCGCAGCCTCAGCCCACTCTGTGCAGCAGAGCAGGGCCAGACATTCAGACACTTCAGGACATTGTTAGGTGAGGCTGAGTCACAGAATGCACTGCAGCGAGTTTGATGAAGCCTGAAGGCAAGAAGAGCATCCTGGATGGGCTGCAGCAAGCAAGGTCTGCACTGGTCATCTGCAGGACGGATCATCTGGGCTGGAGCCAGAGCGTGACTGCCCGTCTCGGATGGTTAAACGAAGAGCTGGCGTGCAGGGCCAAGGGTACGAAGATAACCAAAACCAGGAAGCTGCCTCAGCTGCAGATTCCTACATCCTTCAGCCAAACATCCAGACCTGGCCCAGATCCAACAGTCTGCTTTAGCAGGGGAAGAACAGGTGGTCCAAGAGGTCCAACAGACATAGAAACAGAGGACAAGACAAGAACCTGGGCCCTGGACCAGAGTGGTCTTTGTAATCATGCTCAAGGTCATAATTTGAGCACCAAAGACAGAGTGGGGCCAGTTCTCCTCGGAAGCCCCCTGAGCGAAGGATAGGGTTGGTTAGAGTCAAGGAAGCCACAACTTCCGGGTTTAGCGGGATGACTACAAGAGCAGGCACCAGGCAGGCCACCTAGATTGCAGCTCCTCATCTGTCAGACCTGATTTCTGCAGGTCATAAGGAGCTCTGTCCACCAGGGTCCAGCCTGCACCCAGCAAATGAATAGGGGCAACTGACAGCAAAACCTAGGAGCACTGAGAGTTCCCTGTGAGTCCCTCCTTTGCCAGAAGAGGCTCTTTGTCAAAGAGTGGGAATGGCTCGGAGCAGGGATGGAACGAGAATGTGTCAGAAGCCAAGGACAGTCAGGATGACCAGCTGTGTGTGGGAGGCAAAAGAGCAGGCCTGTCTGAACCCCAGGACCTCGGGGGTAGCTGACACCCCAGATTTCGCTCCCCTAGGCACTGGACCAGCAAGAAGCAACAGGAAGCACAGTAAGACACAAACTGTGATTGGAGGTAAAGGGCAACCCCCACGCAGCACAGGCTTATGGGAGAGCTGGCCACGAAGCTCACTCAGGAGCCGAGCTTGCTTTCCAGCCTCTGACTGTCCAACAGCGCCAGCAGCGCTCAAGGACAGGCTTCCTAAGGCAGCCGCACTGGTGTCAGGCGCATGTGTTCACTGCTCCTTCTCCAGCACGGGGGACAAGGACGCAGGGACTCCTCTGGCCTGGTTTCCTATTTGCCCCTTATCCCTATCTATTCATGACCGCTTGCAGTTGGATTTCACACCTAAACGGACGACGGCCCCTGAGTTCAGCTGCCCCACCTCGGGCTCTGACTGCTCGGAACTTAAGCCCAGCTTTCTAACTAAAGTTACATTCAACCTGTCTTGACTCAAGATTTTGACAAGCTGGCTGCCCTCTCTTGAACCTGTATCTCTGCAAATACAAGGTCTACTGGAAATTTGGAGTTGTCACTCTTCTCCCCTGGGCCATCAACTGTACAACCCCGAGGAGCGCTCCCTGCTGCCGTCCCCATAACCCTCGGAGCATAGACACCACGGAACTCTGCAGAAGAAAAAGAGGAAAAAGGCTCATGACTTAAGAGGCCACCAGGATTTCAAGTGCGGGCTTCAGGAGCCCAGTAGGGCTGAGCTACTAATGCCTGAAGTGCTTTGGTCTGAAAGTGTGCATCAGCATTCTGAGCAACAGCACTTTAGCCAACTCTGCTTCATATTTCTCAACCCAATTCCTTTGAAAATGAAAGTAAAAATAAAGCACTGTTCCTTGCAACTTCCCCCAGGCCTTGGAGTCTGGGGCGATGACCTTGGCAAGGGCACGGGGTGGGGGGGTGTAGGGGGAGGGAGTTGCGCACTTGGGTCTTGCGTGGGTCCTAATAGCCTAGCTTTGCCTGTGCTTCCGATATTTTCTTTCAAACTTGCCATTTTGCTGTTGCAGCTGGGCTTGTCAGTTTTCAGTGCTAATGGGTTGTGATGGGGTGTCAGGGGAAGTCAACAATCAATGCTGAAGAAAAACGGTGGGGGTGCGGGGGGCCATCACTGCTGACACGGCCAGCAATGGAAATACAATGGCTTGCTTTGTAGAAAAACAGTCAAGAAATTCTATGCTGTGTTTTGCTTTTGAAGATTAATATAGATTTTTGTCCTTTGAGGACTGGGCTGTCTGCCCTTCCCCCAGTTCAAGTTTGGTTACCAAAAACACAGTCTCTAGTTTTTAAATAACCAATTTACAATATAGCTAAAATGTAGGTTGCGGTTATTTCTTGCAGGAAGATGAAGTGAGATAGGGAAATGTCTGCTGAAGCGAAAGCATGGAGGGAATGGTATGGAATGGCTGGGCCACCTTGTGAAGTAGGACTCTTTCAGGAAAAACTCATTTAGACCCCAGTATTGTGTGACATGAGAAGGCCATTAGAGTAACACTCAGCGTGGTGATGCTAATGTGAAAAGCATCAATGCCTGACTGCAGTCTCCACGCAGAGCAAGAAATCCCATTGAAAATGTTTCTCACTAATAATTCGGAAGAGGCCCATTACGACGCTGGTGTCGGAATTCAAGAGGCTATCTGCCTCAGGTCGCTCTATTCAACTCACACATCAGGCAGGACATGTGAGAGCTGATGTGTCCAACGATGAAATATGACATCATCTGGGACAGCACAGCACTTTCTGGATGGAAGTTTATTGTGAATTATATGTATGCCAAGAATCCCAAAGTGGTTATTAAGTAAAATCAAGCTGACTTTATATAACATAGTCCCTGAGAAGTTTGGTGTAACTCAGGGAAAACTCAGAATTGCATCCTGATCCATTCACTTTGTAAATTCGAGGCTGCACAGATCAGGTTTTCTTACAGGAAAATTCGTCTCTATTCATCTTTCTTTTTCAAATCCAAAAATTTAATTACAGAGAAAAACATGGACAGAAGGCATTAACACAGAGAAATGGAGAGCTCTGCTGACCCCCCTGTCTAGGCTGCCTTCTCCCTCCTCCACACTTCGCAATCTTATCAGCCCTTGATTACTTTCATTTTTGTCCTTTTTGTATCATCTGAATCTTAATAAGCATATGGTATTTTAAAAATCAGAGCAACATAGCACAAGTTTAATCTTTTAAAATATCATCTAACAAGAAGAAAGAGCAGGTGTACTTCTTTTTCTCCCATAAATTACAACAGGAAGCGCAGGACTTTACAGATCTGTATATATGTATAAATGGAACATTCAAAGACGGGATACCAACTGAATAGGACTCTTGGGACTTGAACAGTAGTGTTGAGTGTCCTCTCTGGGTTCTGGGTTTTCTTTTTGTTTCGTGTATCACAGACCCGGAACTGAGGAAGCTGGCAACCCTGACACACCAATGGGTACAGAGAAGAAACCTCTGAGAGAGGCCTTCCTTGTTTAGCCAAAAGCCAGCGGAGCTGAACAGCAACCTTCAGTAACTGCTCTCCTCCAGCCGGACACACGGAACACCTGCTGGCCTCACCCATGCCTCAAAAGTGGAGCAGTGAGCCTGGACCTCACTTTGTGGGACTCCAACGTATCCCAACACCCCTGTCAGGGTCACATCAGAGAAGACACAGGAAGGAGTCAGGACATCTTCCCCCTGCCTATCATAAGCAAATGAAAAAGCAGAAAACCTCAACAAGGACAACAAGGGAGCACAACCCCATACATCAATTGACAATTCAGACAAAATGGGAAATCACCAGCCATCACAACACTCCAAATATTAAGTGAAAATCTGAATAGTCATATAATTATTCACAAAATTGAATTTGTAATTTTTAAAGTCCCAACAAAGAAATCTCTAAGCCCACATGGTTTTGCTAAAACTATATTAAATACTGAATGAATTAACACCAATTCTATATAATCTCTTCCAGAGAAAGAAGAGAATACTTCCCAATTTATTTTGTGAAACTAATGTTACCCAGGACCAAAAACAGTACAAGAAAGTGTAAAAAGAAAGTTTTAAAAAAAAGAAAGAAAACTTCAGACCAATACCCCTCATAACTAGAGATGCAAAGATTCTTAACAAAATACCAGCCCATGGGATTCAGCCACATAAAATAAACATGTACACCCGGCAAGTGGGATGCAGAGCTAGTTCAATATTCAAAAAATCAATCAATGGGGCTGCAGCAGTGGCTCAGCAGTTACAGCGCTTGCCTGGCATGCACAAGGACACAGGTTCGAACCCCAGAACCACGTACACAACATAGCGTCGGAACAACGAAAGCCACATGGAAAACTAAATAAAATTGATTCTCTCTCTTTCACTGTCCCTCTCTCTCTTTAAAAAAAAAAATCAGTCAATGTAATTCACCCTATTAACAGGTAAAAATAAGTCACAGGATCATATCAATCAATATGGGGAAAGCATTTGAAAAAATTCCAACTAATTAATGATTTTTTAAAAAAAGTAGAAAAATAGCATCCACCTAAGTCTCCTATGACCAATTCCTTTCCTCCAATTACTGACTCACGACGTTGGGCAAATTATTTAATCTTTCTCAGCTTCACTTTCCACACCTGAAACAAAGGAGGCAAAGACAATACCCAGCTCACTGAACTGTACGTGAATTATTATTACAATTATGTAACTGCTGATTAATAACTAGACAGGAGTAGGCCTGTTGATCAGTGTTGGAGGGAATGGCTGCTCTCCCGGTTTGGTGAACTCTGAGCGATCATTCGTGCTTCACCTGCAAAGTCAGTTAAGACCCTTGCAATTCAAGCACCTGCCTGCAACAGTATCTGGAAGTGTTCTTTAGTTTAGAATGATATGCAGAGAACAAAACATAAGTTAGAGTTGAAAAACATAAAAATAAAATGAGTATACCATCTATATTTTACTCTACAATTAATTTAGGCAATTTTACATACAATGGTCAAGAAATGCTGTATAATATAATTCTGGTATGTGCTGGTATATACTGCTCATCATTCTAAGGGGAGTTACAGAGTCTTAACCTAACAAAAATAATGCTAATGAAAAATGGGCACTGTCTGGCCTGGTCTATATCCCCTTTTTTCTTGCATTTTCCAAATTTTGCTAATCCTATTCTGCATGTCCAATGAGTTCCTTCTCCATGACAAGCTGTATGGAACAGACATTTCCTTTTGTCTGTGTCCTTATTCCTCTTTGCAGAGAATTCTTGGACTTTGCCGATGTACTTGCTACATGTGTATTTAAATATTGATTTGCAGTGCCTCTTACGCAGCTAGGCTATCCTGCAATGCATACTACAAAAATGCCTGCCTGACACTACTGTCAGCCCTCTGTATTCATGGGTTCCTCATCTGTGGATCCAAACAACCATGACTGGAAACATCTGGGGGGAAAAATTGTGTCTGTAACTGAACAGTTATGGGCTTTTTTCCTCTTCTCATCTTTCCTTGAACAATACATAACAACAACTATTTACAGAGCCAGGTACATCATGTTAGGCATTATAAGTAATCTAGAAATGATTTAAAGTATCAGGAGGATGTATTAGGTTATATGCAAATACTATGCCATGTTATGAAAGAGATTTGAGTCTCCCTGGGTTTTGGTATCTTCAGGGGGTCCTGAAGGCAATCCCACAGATGCCAAGCGGCAAGAGTGCTTATCACCACAGGATAACACCTCTCCCTTCTGGGGCAATCCGTTACAGATGGCTCTGTGCCCTCGACCAAGGTTTTCCAATGGCCCCGTACAATTAATTTAGGCAATTATATAGCAAACAAGTGTTATATAATAAAATCCTTGTATGTGCTGGGATATACTGCTCATCATTCTAAGGAGTGTTGAATACTTTTAACCAAATAAAAAACTAATATTAACATTAAAAGTAGGTCTTCTGACCTGAGGATGGGCCACTTCTGCAGTTTTGACAAGAAGAAAACCTTTCTGTTTGGGGTCAACGCTAAAAACGGATTCCACTGCCCCCACTGCACAGCCATGTGTGTGCCTTGCCATTTGGGGTATTATGATTAAACATCTCCTCTACTTGCATGAGTTCAGAAGATTTACTATTTAGCCATTCGAGGTTTAGCATTGTGTCAGTCATATATGCTCAAAAATATTGAGTGAGTAAATAAATATCTGTTGGTACCACAGGCCAAGCAGACGCAGATGCACACACGCCAAACACCTAAAATGTCACATGAACTTTTTTAAAATTCATACTAAAAATCAATAAAAGGAAATCCCCAGAGGTGAGAAATAAAGAAAGAGGTGAATGGGAGCTGAAGCCAAACAGATGACAGAGGTGTTGTAAACACATATGGCCTGTAGGCCTGGGACTTTAACACCTACACAGGAAGAGGAGATGAAGACTTGGGCCCATGCAAGGCCGGGAGCTGAAACTAAGTTCCTGTATAAAAGTAGGAGCTATCATGCTTTGTCTGGACTGTGCCACTGAATTGAGAAGCTCAGCACATTGGGTTAGGGTATCAGCAAAGCTTAGCATCAGCTTAGGGCAGTGGGTAGAACAAGACACCCACAGGAAGTTGGAGCCCTGTGCCTGACATACACATGATGTAGTGTTCACATCTGTGTGACACACATACTGAGAAAATCTCAGCTGAGAAATTAATACAAATGCATACAGAAATCCCACTCCACTCCTAGGAATATATCCAAAAGAACTGGGGATGTGGGTGTAGCTCAGTGGCAGAGCATTTGCCTAACATGCATAAGGCCCTGGGCTTGATCCCCAGAACAGGAAGGGAAAAGTCAACAAAAGAATTGAAGGCAGGGTTTCCAAAAGGTATTTGTACATGAATGTTCATGATAATATTATTCACAATAACCAAAAGGTAAAAACAACCCAAGAGTCCATCAGTGGATGAACAGATAAATAAAATGTGCTACAACCATATAAGAAATATTATTCAGCCTTAAAAAGGAGGGAAATCCTGTCATATGCTATGATGTGGATGAACCTTGAGGATTTATGCTAAGTGAAATAGGCCAGTCAGAAAAGACAAATACTATATGATTTCACTTATACAGGGTACCTAACTGACATAGTCAAACTTACAGATAGAAAAAGTAGAATGTTGATTGCCAGGACCTGTGGAGAAGAGGAAATGAGAGTTATTGTTTAATGGACATAAAGTTTCAGTTTTGCAAGATGAAAATGTATTAAAAATTGGATGCACAAAAAATGTAAATATAATCAACATTACTGAACTATACACTTAAGATGGTAAATTTATGTTATATGTATTTAATTTTTAAAAAATGGTACAGAACCATTGAAACCCAGTGAGCCCCAGAAGGTTAAATGAAAAACAAGACTATCTAGACAACAGCAGAATCAGGAACCTGTGTCACTGCAGGAAACAGTCCCTACCAAAACTGAGCTCACACTCAAAATAAGCCCACATTCAAAGATGACAGACACTATGGAGAAACAAATCACCATGAAAAAATCAGCAGAGATGGCAGAGAGAAAAATCTGTTCTCTAGGAGATATAGACAATAGAATAATCTGAGAGAACTTAAAACAAATGTTCCTACCCAAGATATAAAGGATTGTCTACAAACCATAATAAAATAACAGAAAAGTGAGAGGGAGAGAAGATGAAAAAACTCCTTTGCGCACTCTCTCTCTCTCTCTCTCTCTTTCTCCCCCTCCCTCCCTCCCTTTAAAATAAAACAAAATAAAAATTTTAAAAGGGCAACTAAATAGAAATTCCAGAAATAAGGCATACTGTCATTGCAGTTTTTTTTAAATCACTGGATGGGTTAAACACTAGTCTAATGGATATTGCTAATGAATATGGAACCAGGAGGTAGAGAAGCAATATGTTTTATTCATCCCCAAACCTTTTCCCAGACAAGTGCATGATTTTTGAACCATGACATAAGACTCATCCCACAGCGAGATGCAAAATCACAACAGTCCTCCCTCCTGTTCTCAGATATTCATACTTTGGGTCAGGCACTTCTTTTGAGGCCTTTGACCGTGGTGCACAAGACACCATGGCGGAGCAGTACACAGTTATTGCATTGATAGATCATTGTGATATTATAAAATATATGTAGTTGGTCTTCTTCCCTGTTTCCTGGCATAAAACTCCTAAAATCCTTAGAATCTCCAAAGTGTTTCTTTTTATATTTTAACTAGGTGATTGGTAGCTAGGGAACCAGGCTACCAATTCCAAGAAGGAGGTTGGAATTTCTCAGCCCCAACTCCAATCGCCAAGGAGGGGAAAGAGCTGAAGGGTAAGCTGATCGCTGATGGCCAATGATGTAATTAATCATGCCTGTATCATGGAGGTTCCATAAAAACCCAAATGGTCTGGGTTCAGAGAGCATCCAGGTAGCTACATGCACGAAGGTTGCTATACGGTGGCACACTGGAGAGCGCATGGATGCTCCACGCACCTTTTCATGTATCTCACCCTCCACGTCTCTTCCATTTGTCTCTTCTTCTGTATCCTTTGTAATATCCTCTCTAATAAACCAGTGTTTCCCTTAGTTCAGTGAGCTGTCCTAGCAAATTAATTACGCCCAAGGAGAGGGTCATGGAAACCTCGATTTATAGCCCATTAGTCACAAGTAGAGATGACAACCTATTGATGAGATTTGCATGGTAAGTGGGGGACAGTTTGTGATACTGAGCCCTCAACCTGCAACATCTCATGCTGTCTCAAGATTGTCAGTGTCTGAATTAGGCTGAATTAGAGGACACCTAGCTGGTATCTGCTGGAGAACTGATTGCCTGCTTGGTGCGAAGGGAAAGCCTATGTGCATCTGGGGTCAGAAACAGTGTGTGGATCGTGTTGTGAAAATATAATAGGAGAAACCGAGTTTGTTTTTTCTACTCACTATCAGTTCCCTTAAAGTTCAAGTTGTAACTAGGCCCTAGGATACAGTCACTTTAAAAGAATCAAAGCCCCATGTCCTGAACCTCAGCCAGAATTACACTGCCAGGGGCAGACACAGAAGTACATTCTCTCAGAAGTCCATAGGTGACTTTTATACTTCAAATTGCCTGCTTCTGTATGAATGAAAAACTGAATTGATGTTAAGCATTTGGGAATCTCTCAAACTCAATCCATTTTCTAAAGCAAAGATGGCAACCTTTCTCTGTGAAGGGCCAGATAGTAAACACAGTAGTCCTAGCTTATCTGTGGGAGATGTATTTCAAGACCCCAGGGAATGCTTGAAACCTTGCATAGCTGCAACCTGTAAGTACTAAGTTTTTTCTTATACCTATATATGATAAAGTTTGATCAATGAAGCAAACACAGTAAAAAATTAACAACTACTAATAGATTATAACACTGTAATAAAAATCATAAAGATATGTTCTCTTTCTCTCTCAAAATATCTTATTGCACTGTGCTCACTCTCCCTCCTATCATGATGAGATAAAGCAAGGCAAATGACATGGTGACACAGTGTGAGGCTCCTAACTGACCTTCTGACAACTGTTGGAAGGAGGATCATCTGCTTCTGGTGATCCTGGATCATCAAGCCACAGCAAGATGATGGCTAATGTCAGAAGCAGATGATTCAAAGCCTGGCAATCCTCTATAGTTGGAGGAGTTTTTGAAGGATCCTTTGGAAGAACATTGCAATTGGAAGGTAAATCTCTTTAACTTATCAAGGTGTTGCTGCACAGGTTGTAATCCTTCTATGATCAAGTAGGTGACTTTAATGCTGTGCTTCATCCAACAATCATATTCCATAAGCTCATCCTTTGATTCCTGTGCAATCAAAACATTTTGGTAAATTTTGGTAATATCCATATTTCTGGTTCTGCTTCAGCTTCTTGTCTTCATCTTCTTCCTCTGTAGATGATTCGACATGTTCTTCCATGTGAATACTTCTCAGTGACCTTAATACGTTCTTCATTTCTTCATTAAATATGTTGGCAAATCCTTCTCCACCAAGTTGTCTTGCAACAAGAATTATTTTCCTAATGTCTCCATCAATTCCTGGGAATCCTTTAAATTCACCCACAACTTCATTCCATTAGTTCTTCCAGGCATCAATTACAGTTTCTGGTTTTAATTCATCCATTGCAGCTATGATGAATCTTTTGAGTCAGCAGTAGGGAATGATTTCCAGCACTGCATTAGGTCCAGATTTGGATCTGCATCCATTGCTAATCAAGTGTGATCAAATACCAGATGAGTGAAAGTGGCCTTGACAATGGCAGCCTGGTTAAGGGGCTGAAGCTAGGAGGTTGTGTTTAGAGGTAGAAATACAACCTAACAATTTCAAGTGAACAGATTCAGGGTGACAACAGGCATTGCCTATTATTAATAGGACTTTAAATTTCAATCCTGCTGTTTCCAAGTAGCTTTTCATTTCTGGAATGAAGCACTGGCAAAACATTCCATAATCAAGATGCTGATGATGTTGCAAGAACACAGGCAGATCATTTTTGGTTTTGGTTTTGAGAATACATGAGTTTTTCCCTCTGTACTCTATGCCTGGGCACTGCCACACAGTACCAGAGGCAATCTGCCTTTCCATGTTTTACATGCTGGTGGCTCCCCTATACTTCCAAGAATCAATTCTTGGAAGTTCTGCTGAGCATCTTCTGCCAGAAGAGCCCAGTTTCATGATGACAGGAAACTTGCTTTGGATGGTATCCTTCCCCTTAGTCAATTTCAAGTCTGCATAAATGAGGCAAGAGCTTCTTCCCCAGCACATGCAGCTTCTCTAATAATTTTTACATTTTTCAAACCAAACCTATTCCTGAATCCATCCAACCATCCCTTCCCGACAGTGAATGACTTGGTGTGACCATTTCAGGGATCCCTTGCTGAAGTCAACATGTGGGCCCAAGACGTTTTGGCACAACACAGGTCTCTCAGTCAGAATGTTTTCCATCCACAAGTATAAGCCTTTTCCAACTTGACTCTGCACTTACACAGTGGCTATAACTTTTGAGGTACCACAACAAAATTAGTATGGACTTCTTTTTCCTTCTTCACAATTTTACAAATATAAGTTTCTTTCTTACCACAGATCACCTTTTCATTGAAAGGAAGCACTTTCAGGCTTCTCTTTGGCACATCCTAACTGCCAGCATCACTATTCCTGCCCTCTGGAACCATTATTAAGTAAAATCAGGGTCACTTGAACATAAGCACTGCCATCCCACAACACCTGATATGATAAGCCAAGTGGCTACTATGTGACTGACACAAGCAGGCAGCCCGTGCAGTGTGGATGGGTTAGACAAAGGGAGGATTCATGCTCTGGGCTGGACAGGCTGGAGGGAGCTGGGTAGCACAAGATTTCATCATGCTACGCAGAATGGAAAGCAACTTAAAACTTATGAATTGTTTATTTCTAGAATTTCAGACAATACTGAGCTCACGTCACAGAAACCATGGATGAGGAGACCACAGTGACTTAGGCTCTGCAGGGCACTCCACCTCTGCTTTGTAAACACAAAGGCACCAGTGACAACACAGAGGGAGCGCTCCAAAGCCGACCACATCCAAAATGAGTCCTGGAGTGGGGAGTGTAAAACATGTTAGGATTACTGTTTATGTTTTGTATTCCCAAAAAAAGCCAGGAAAAAGTAATCTATCAATACCTAAAACACTGTTGACATTGATGACATCATTCAATCTGATGTCAGAGACAAGATCACATGGTATGGAAGGAAAACCTAAACTTCTCTGAGTCCTACCAGAACTCATTAGCCACATAAAATCCAGAAAAAGAAAATTAATTATATCTGAAAAGCAATCCACAAAAATCTTCAAATGTGTACGTCACCCTGCAACCTAATGACTTCGAAAGGTAACAAAGATTTAGTACCTCATGGTCAGAAATTTGGCTGCAGCTTCTCTGGTTGATTCTGGCTTAGGGTCTCACATGAGGTTGCAGTCAAGATGGTGGCTAGGGCTAAGGTCATCTGAAGGCTCAGTGGGGACGGAGCTACTTCTGAGTTGGCTCACTCAATTGGCTGGCAAGTTGATGCCATGAAAGAACTCTGTTCCTCACCATGTGGACCTGCCATCAGACCGTTCAAGTCTCCTCACAACATGAAGCTGGCATTCCCCAGACCAAGTGATCCAAGTAGGCATGGCAAAAGTGACAAAGTCCTACCTCAGAAGTCACACAACATCACTTCCACCATATTCTACTGGTCACAAAAACCAAACCTCATGGAGGGGACTAAACACACCTGAACACCAGAAGGCAAGGATCAGTGCAGGCCACCTGGGGTGGCTGCCACAGTCCACCTTCTGACTCCCAATGGCAAAATACCTTCACTCCCTCTCATATGTCCCAAAGTCTCTTCTCATCACAGCCTCAACTCAAAATCTAGAAACTGATCATTTATATCAGGTCCAAGTACAGCACGGCTCTTAAAGGCCAATGAGTTTTATTCCCATAATATCTAGGGTTTTGAGATATTTAATGAGAATAAAATGGTTTACATATGTATTACTCAGGGTTCAGAGATAGACACATACATACACATATGTGTGTGTGTAGAGGAGAGGGGGGGGTTTATCTGAGGGAACTAGCTCACACGATTTGGCGGTGGAGAAGCCCCACCATCTGCTCATCTGTAACCCAGGGAATCTGTGGTGTAATTCAGTCCACGATCAAAGCCCTGGGAACCAGGAGCACTGACGGTGCAAGTCCCAGTCTCAAAGGAGGAGACACAGTCCCAGCTCAAGCCGCCTGGCAGAGACCACAATTCCCCTTGACTCAACTTTTATTCTATTTTGGCCTCCAATAGATTGATTGGGGCCACTCACTTTGAGGAGGGCAATCTGCTTTGCTCAGTCTACTGATAGAAATGCTAATCTTACCCAGAAACACATTAGATGCACCCAGAAATTAATGTTTTACTGTATACTGGGCACTCTGCATCCCAGTCAAGTTGAGACAAATTTACCATCACAGCCACTGAAATAAGATAAAATAAATTAAGTTTAGAATAGTATTTATTTCACATTTCTCATCTCATGTAGTTTATATTTTATGTACATCTAGTGAAACATACAATAAAATGACACACAGTACATTTACACAAGAGATATATAAAGCATGCACACATACATATTGTGGGTCACAGTTTTCTTTTTAATAGAGGCACAGAATTAAAATAAGTTTGGAGACAACCAGAGCAACGGTAAAAAGACAGTGCTTGCCTGTTTTTCTATTTTCAGTCATCATTTGTCAGAGCATCTATCTGGTGGTTGGTAAGTAGTATCAAAATACAGTTACCAGCTTGACTGCTTTATGGGAAGTGGCAGAAAATGGTGTGGTTTTTGAGGGGAAGTAAATATAAGAATCACATCAAGGAAGAAGAGGTGGTAGCTGTGGCAAGCATTTAGCCTGTTCTTCAAGATGAACATAATATTTAGAATCAAGGACAAATTTCCCTTTCAGAAAGACAGTAAATACATGACCCCTTTTACAAGACTAAAGCAACAAATACCTAAGAAAAGTACTTAGGAAACATTTTAAGAGAAAATTTTTATTGTTTCCTGTAAAAAATGTGTCTTGTTTTTAAAAATGGAGGAGGGATGTGGAGATTTAGTGGGAAGGAGAGAGGGAGGAAGGGGAGGTGGGAAGGAGGCAAACCATCAGTGTCCACCATCTTTAGCTGCCAGCTACCTACTCAAAATATTTGACCTCTTCTCTCTGTTGCTCCCTTTCATTGAAACTTTCTGTCTATGGACTCAAAGGTTCCACGAACAAGCACTGCAGTCCTGTGCCAGCGGGGTCCTCTGCTGTGGCAGCTGAAGCAGTTAGTCTCATCATCACCAACACTCCAGGAATCCCTTTCTGATGAGCCTCCCCGAACACAGGCAGCCACTGTAGACCAATGCACAATGTCCCTACTGGGTCATTCCTTCAGGGCCCTTCTTACCATGGCCTGGATGCATATATACACACAGTACATTACCCATAAAGTGTCCGTTGTGTAGTAAGGAGTTTAAATTACGTGTTACCACCAAAATGCTTATATAATTGAAAGATATCCGAGTTAAAGCATTATTACCGAGAATTATGTACTAGTTTACTGCCATGATTTGAATGTTTCCAAAAAGTTACATGTTAGAAACTTAATTCCCAAGTTCATATGTTGGTGGTATCTGGAGGACCAATGGGGAGGTGATCAGGATTAGATGAGGCCATGAGGGAGGGCAAGGCCCCACAGTTCTTTACAAGAAGAGGAAGAGAGACCTGAGCTTGCATGCCCCTCTTTCTCTCCACGTGGTGCCCTCTGCTGCATTACGCCACAGCACGAGAGTCCTCTCTGGATGTCAGTGCCTTTATATGGACGTCCCAGACGCCAGGACTGTGAGAAGTACATTTCTTCTCTTCACAAACTTCTCAATCTTTGTATTCTGTCATAGCAGCAGAAAACAGACTAAGACAGTTCTAACACCTGTCTACTGCAAGGCCTTGTTACCAGCCAATCACTCTGCAAACATGATTTTCATACATTGTCATTCCATCCTCCCAAGAGTCTTCTAAGGTAGGCTTGCCCACTCTTCCCATTTTACAGAGGAAGAATACAAAGTTTAAGTAATTTTCTACTAGCCAAATAAGTGGCAGAGGCAAATCTGACTTTAGTAACGGCATTCTCAAATACTATACCAGCAGCTCATAAACTTGGGTATACATACAAGAATCACGTGAACTACTGCTTAGAAAGCATATTCCTGGGCCCCACCCCAAAAATTCCGATTCAGCAGGCCTGAGTATGCCCTATGGATCTGCTTGCTTTTTAAAAATATTATGCATTCAATTTTTTTTACAAAACACAAAACACCCTTAGCTGATGCTAATTTGGGTAGTTAGTTTTCCACATTGTACTGTATTATAAGATATCTCTTCAACTGGTGTTGTAAGCAAATAATTGAATTCTATCTTAAGGGTCAGGGTTTACTTTCTATGGGTCTACCCTCTCTAATGTCATGAATTGAGGAAGGAAGAATGCATGCACACACACACGAACCTATACCTTTAAACTTACACAACTAAAATCCAGAGATTGTGCATAGCATTGCAAAATTATTCTTCAGTTTATAAAAAGATTCTTTGCAGTGAGTCTTCTTGGAGCAGAAGCACGCAGAAAATGATGCCATACAACACTGCCTAGAAGTTGAACAAATATGTTTGGCCACTAAAACTGAAAATAATAACAATGATAATAACGATGGTAGAATTGCACGTGCATAGGAAAACACTCAGACCTGTGAATATACCTTTAACCATTTCTATTTTGTCTCCCATGTATTTTTCTTAAACATCTGGTGGCTGCTCCACTTACCCACTCTTGAAAGAGGGTTGACAGCAAAGAAAATAAACACATGCTAAACAATTATTAAAGAAAACACTCAGAACAGTCATGTCACACTTGACACTGGATCTCTCTCAAGGAGCTTAAGCTTGTGATTTTACCTAGTACTTACGGGGCATAGTCGCATGCTCTGCTGGAAACATCATCCCTGGCTGGAGTGAAGAGACTGAAGGTGTCTCTTTATCACAGGTGTGTACTGGAAAGAACAAGACTTTCAGGTACACTGCCATCTGAACAAGACTGAGAATAGCTGACCTGGCTCCCTTAAGTGTGGTTTTATTTTTACTATTTTAATGATACATTTTTCAAAGACATGTTCATTATGTAAGCTAGTAGGTGGGGGGAAAACCCTTTTACTTTAGTTGAAATCATTGTTCGTGTAGCTATTTTCCTGTTGCAAAGCAGGAGTAATACAACTCAGGGAGGCCACATCCCTGAGCAACATGAGCAGGAGGGATTCAGGACAGCATGTGCCCTAGGTTCCTGGATGTCATCACCTCTGCTCCTCAAAGGCCAATGGACATTTCAGCAAAGGAAGGAGAACTCAATGGGAGGTCTCCTGGAGCAGGGCATGCTGGAAGCACAGAGAAGGATACCTGCAGCTGGCAGAGCCAAAGGAACACGAAGAGGCCCAAGGCACGGATAAATCTAGATTTTGGCTGGATGCTAAGAAACTGAGCTTCATTGCTGGATAGTGAGCTTTACATGTCAAGCCAAATGGGCAGTTCAAGGAATGGGCCTTGAGGGGAAGACAGGAGGCAGAAACCTCCAAGAATGCCAAGGGGTGGGGCAGGTGGGAAGAGTGAGCCGTGAAGCCCAGGGATGGGCAGTGCTCACTACCCAGTGGAGAAGCAGACCCTCCAAGACCCTGTCCTCCAATTTATCCTTAGCTTCAATACCTCTTCCTTGGGACAGTCTCCGCACAAGGATGGAAAAAGCCTGTCCACTGGTGCCACCGTGTTCACTACATTTTCTCTCTTCTTGGGCCCTTTGTGCACATTAGAATTACAAATCTGTCACCTTCTCTTCCTTTCTAGGCATCCCAGACCAACATGTCCAAAAGGATGCGGGGTGGTCTGAACGGGCACTGAGATGCCTGGACAGGTCCACATCCCCATTCACAATGAAGCTGCCTGTCCATCAACAGAAATGGCCACAGAACACATTGAACACGTGGGACTGAAGGAATGCTAGGAACAAAAATGGGTCAGGTGCAAGTTGGGTCAAAAAGAGGACAGGCTTTCCTGAAGAACTGAAGATAGATCAGCTTGAGCTGGCAGAAGACAGCACACAAGCATTCGGGACAGTTCTGGAGGAAGAAAGGAGTTGAGACAAACTGACCCATTCCCATGCTTCCAGGACTCTGCACCCGTCTCCGATCAGCTGGGAGGGCACCGCCAGGTAAGGAGTAAGCTATATCAAACTGTGTTCCAGAAAATAGCCTCACAAATCTTTACAGTACTCTATACATGTATGCCAATGCCATCATTTTTGCATTATGGTCACGTGATTATAACTAATGTCATTCCTCACTTAAGGTGAGAATGGCTGACATGGGTGGAGATGTATACCTGTGGTCCCAGCTACTCAGGAAGGCAAGGCTTTAGGATCACTTGCACCCAAGAGTTCAAGACCAGCCTGGGCCACATAGCAAGACTCTGTCTCAAAAAAAAAAAAAAGGCTATCATGTATTGAACACTCCTATGCACGCAAAGCGCTTCACACTATCTCATTTGCTTCTCACTTCAGCCCAATGAATCAGGCACGAGTATCTCTTACAGGTAAAGAAGTTTAGCAGCACCTGGAAGCCATTCAGCATCACCATGCAATGCCAGGTCATGCCATGGCCTGCAAGAGTGGCCCTGCTTCACAGCATAGCTGGCATACAGAAAACGCCCCCAATCACGGAGATAAAGTTACAGTGTGTTTGGGTAAGATCTTCAAGAATGCAAACATTTATAACATTTTAAGAAGATTGCTGTCCTTGATGAAAACAAACTACATTCTGGTGCTCAACAAAGTGAAATTCAGCCGGGTGGAAAGGGTAGTTACGTAGAACAGTTCATCCCCGATGTTGCCGACTAAATGAAGTGTTACCGTGTTGGTAGGGGAAGGAGGAGCAGTGAGGAGGTTTATAATCTTAGTCGAGCTGCAGTAGTTGGACAGATGAGTGCCAAAGAGAAGAGAGAAGAGAGAAGAGAGAACAATTTGGGAACAATTTCTTCTGTCTATGAAACAGCTTCAAGAGACCTGGACCACGCAAGCCAGTCCCACCCATTTCTGGACCACATTCCTGACTGCTCAGTATATAAAGATGAAAGACTGGAGTGCTTCCAGGTAATGTTTATTTCTTGCAGCAAACATTTGGCTCTCCTCCTCTGATTCGGAAACCCCTGACTCTGGCTCCTCCGTATTTTGGCATGGACGGCATTAGAAAACATATATATGCCGCAGCCTTTGCGCACAGTACAAGGCTGTAGGAAAAGCCAACTGATTCTCCTTGTCTGGTATATTTATGCTGTGCAGCAGAAAACCAGTAAGTGCATGACCTTGCTCCACACACAAATATGTTCTTTTAACAGGTTTCTCCTTTAAAGCAGCAAGTCTGGGCTGGTAGGGAAAAGAGAATGAATTTTCCTTTTAGGAAATGTGTAAGATTCTCCTTTCACGGCCTTTTTTTTTTCTTTCCTTTCCTTCTTTTCTTTCCACAGTTCTGCAAAACATACTTGTAAAAGCAAATCCATTTTTTCACATGATGACGTTAGCAAAACCATCATGCTGACAGGTCTTCCTCCCAGTACTGCTGCTGGCTTGGTTTTATCTGGTCCTGGAAACAGACCCAGCAACAGAGATTCACGCCAATTCCGATTCTTATCAGGGACGTTAGAGGTACCGTATTTCTGGCTGTATTCCTATGTGACCTCTTGACTATCTTAGACAAAAGGATATATGGATGGACAGAAAGACAAATAATGAGATCCCACAGGTCAATAATTGCTTTCAAACCAATGCTATAATTACGAGAGCCTGGTTTGATTTTCCTGCTCCTACTTAACTCTTGTTGGGGTTAAGAAAGTTAAGACTGATCTATGCCATAGCACGCCATGAAATGAAGCTTTTGAAGCAGAGAAGCTAGCTCAAATGTTGTTTTTAATTTACATACATATTGACAGGCTCCTAGCTTCTTGTGATAGTGCTTATGTGCCCCATGGGACCGAGCACACAGCACATACTATATTCTCCTCTTAACAGACACACTGACTGTGTGCCAAGTATTGTGCTGGGTGCTGGACTTTCAGCGATGGAGAGAAAAAAAAAAAAGGGGGAGGGAAGGGCCTGCAACTAGTGGACAATGCCACCCGGCGCAGATTAGTGGATACCATTTGTTAAGCTTGAACAAAGCACCATGTTCCAAACCAAAAACTAGCCTTTCCTCCCTCTACCCATGAATCACTCAAGAACAAAAGGAAACAATTCTGAATTTTTCCTTTCTTTCCAAGCACCTTGGGAAGAGCCAGGCATGGAGCCAAAAAGAAGAGGGGTTTTACTGAAGAAAACCACCACTCTGTTTGGCTTTGATGAAAAAGAGGGAGAGCGAGTGAGCAAGTGCATCATTTCTGAAGCTTGAAGGATGTATACAGGAAGGGAGTATTTTTACGGATGACTGCCATGGGCAAAACAGCAGATCTAATCAAAAGCACTGCACACGTGGATGCTCCCGGCCTCTGGGAGAAGGGAACTCTTACAAGGCTGGGTTTTTTCCGTTTTTCTTCTTCAATTCAACACAGAGGGTAGACAGCTTTACTGTGCATAAAATATTCCTCACAGACTCCCTGTCTTCCACTAGAAGAAAAAAAAAAAAAACAGACTCATCACCAAGACAAACCATTAAATCCAAATTCATTCCAGACTAATCCAGTGCTCGCCTCCCCATCACCCAGGCGAGTAGGGGTGGGCATGGCCATGAGTTTCCATAGCTGTGAGCAGCCAGGAATCAGTACTGACCTCAGGAGACAAACAAGCTAACAAACAAGCTAACGTTAAGTCACCTGCTCTTTCCCTCCCAAAGAGATCAACTCTGTGTTGAGCACCCGGCAGCTGCGTAGTGAGTGGAGTGTTCAGCTGCCATCCCCTCCCCAGGCCCTCAGACCTCCCAGGATGCCCTACACGGGTTCCTGCCCCCCTGCTCCTGACACAGGGCTGCCATGCTGTGGAAAGTCTAAACATGGAACGGGCCTGTACAGGAGTGGGAGAGGAAGCACCAGGAGGCGGTAGGGCTTGGTTTCCAGAGGCCCAGACAGAGGAGAGGGGCTCTCCTGGGGAGAGCTTCTACCCCTGCTCCAAACAAAAGGACAGAAACTAGGGCTAAATAAGGAAGAGGGAGAAGAGCAGCTGTACTAAGATGGAGTCCTGCCCAAGGAGAGTTCTGGGCATTAGAAGGTCAAACAAAAGAAACCGAATCTACCAGGAAACCTTCACTAGGTCCCCGTGGATGCCCTTTAAACCTGGTCCACACTCAACTACTCCCAAAATGTTTGGGCCATTCCCATGTAACTTAACAGCAATGGCTAATGAGCATTCAGCTCTGGCTGAACGCCAGGCATTGTCCACTAGACTTCTCAAAGCACCCCACCCACACACACGCCATTACTATGACCACCTCGCTACCTGGGTCTCTAGATTCTGAAGATCAGAGCTGGGATCTTCAGCTGATGATATGATTCCAGCACCTTCCTAACTACTGCCAGAAGAACTTAATAAGCTCCTAAACCCAATTATGAAATCCAACTAGGTTGAACTTCAGCAACCCTTTCAAGATGGCACAGACAGCCCCAGTTCTCTCTTCTTTTTTATTTAGCAGATGCCAGAGAATAAGGGATATAGAAATTAGGTTCTTTTTTGTTTGTTTTTGTTTTGTTTAGCAGATTGAACCCAGGGGCGCTTAATCACTGAGCCCCATCCTCAGTCCTTTTTTATTTTTTATTTTAAGATAGGTTCTTGCTAAGTTGCTTAGGGCCTTGCCAAATTGCTGAATCTGGCTTTGAACATGCCTGCCTCAGCCTCCAAAGCCACTGGGATTATAGGCTTGTGCCATCATGCCTGGCTAAAATTAGATTTTTAGTAGTTAGAAAATAAAGTGTATGAAGTTAAGGATGTGAAATTAATCTCCTGTAACTGTACTAAGACCCAACATCCAGGATACTTAATAAGTTTTTTATATGGGTCTCTGGAACCAGTTCCTGTACATGTAGAAGACAAGAACCTCAACAGGTTGGGTGACCTGCTCTCCCAGGAACGCCTACTTCCTGCTGGTCTGCATCCAGCTCCCCACCCTCTCTGGGACTCCTTTCTGCCCTGTTTTGCTGAGCAGCCAGAGTGCTCCTACAGGAGTGTCCCCCCTTTCTTCCTCTTCACATAACGGTTCCTTCTCCCCCTTTGGTTTCTTTTGTTTTAGCAAGAGAGACATCGCTACTCCTCCCCACACTGGGCCCTCCTGTCTTCCATCTGTGTCTGCCCTACTCTCAGCCTTTCCCCCTCTGCTTGGAAAGCAGGGCTGCCCTCCCATCTGAATGACCATAATAAATAAGTAAATTAAAATTGTAAACTTTCCTTTTATCCACAGCCCTCCCTGAAGTTTGAGAAACTTGCTGAGTCACAGGAGTCGTCTGAGGTCCTCATTAGTCACAGATTCCCAGGCACTTTCCCCTAGATATTGATAACACATGGAATCGGTCTGACTGGGCAAGTTTAGAAAACACCTCCCTGCAGCTCTCCCTGTCTCCACATACGCTGAACACTGGGACTACGGCTGCCTGCTTGCTGGTCACCCACAGCGCTCCCACCTAAGAAACTTCTCTCCTACTGGCACTGGTCATGGGACAGCACAGCTAAATGGAAGTACAAGTCCAACCTCCTTGCCTGCATGGACTGGCTTGTGGGCTGGCCACCAGAGAACTGCATGAGACCAGTAGGGCAGGGGTGAAGCAGCAGGCTGGGGCTCTGAAGGTCAGGAGGGCCCTGCAGCACGGAGCAGCCCACACAGATCTTCTGGTGCAGGGTGTTGGCCTGAGGCCACACTTGAGCAGAGACTCCTCCTTCTGCTGGATTTCCTCCTCTGGCTTCTCTGGTTCTGGGCCAAGCATTGTGCAGCTCCACAGCAAAGGACACCAGCCACTTCTTTTTTTTTAAGATAAAAAATAAAAAATTTTAATTAAAACTAGGAACTACGGTCAGTAAGAGAGTCTCTGAGCCCTTTGGGAGGAGATTTTTACTGTCCATCTGGATTTCGGTATCAAGTTCTCTCAGTCTGTAATTATGTGATCTCACGAAGAGGACTGAGATGTCCTCAGTCTTCCAGGATTTCTAGGATGGGATTCCAGTGAAGAGATCTGATTCTGGAATGCCCTGAACTTTTTCGGCCTCCCAGGGCATCTGAAAGTCAGAAGACTTAAGGCTTTATGAGCTTAATGAGCAAGGAGTATGAGATGTTTTCTATTCTCCCTCTGCTGGAGGTTGCAGGCAGTATCTCCTGTGACAGAGGACTCAGAGCCACCAGCCACTTCTGTAGGTCACTTAGGTCACAGAGGTTGGAGGTGGTGAGAGACAGACAGGAGTGAGTCTGTCTCTGTGGCTACAGCTCGTCTTCACAGGTTCCAGTCTGTCCTCAAGTTCCCCTGCTGGTGTCAAGCTTTTCTTTCCCACCTCCGGCCCTGCTGGCAGGAAGACATCCTGCCGAACACAGGCAAGGGTCTTCCGCAGACCTCGCACCAGCTTCCACAGTGGTGTATGGTGCAACTGCCATAGGAAATCCCATTGCATTTCCCTCAGTGGTCCTGCTTCCCTGTCAGTCCCTACCCGGTGTGGACATTGACAACAGAACTTCGTTTTTTCCAAGTTTTCATTGGTGAATTATAATTGTACATAGTGGTGGATTTACTGTTAAATATTCATACATGCACAATATAACAACATAATTTGGCCAATGTCATTTCCCAGTATTTCCCCTTTCGCTTTCCTCCTCCTTCCCCTGGTCCCTGTCCTCTACTCTTCCAAGCTTCCTTTTTTTTTTTTTTGCTTTAAGAGAGAGGGACAGTCAAAGAGAGAGAACCAATTTTTATTTAGTTTTCCATGTGACTTGCGTTGCTCCAACATTTCATTGTGTACCTGGTGCTGGGGTTTGAATTCGCATCCTCAGGCATGCCAGGCAAGCGCTCCAACTGCTAAGCCACTGCTCCAGCCCAATATCCCTTAGATTTTCAGTAGATCCTTCCACATTTCTTTTCCTTTCCCTCTCTAGATTCCACATATAAGAGAAAACATACAACTCTTGACCTTCTGAGTTTGGATTCTTTTGCTTAACAAAACGGAAAATAGAATTTTAAAGATGGGTTCTTTGACTTAGAACTGGCTTATCTAGAATTGGTTCTGATTAGCTTTAAAGGCATTAATGGTCCTATCGCCAGTGGCAAAGAGGACATTGGTAGCTATGATATCACACGCAAAATATTCACTAAATTGTATAATCAAGGATCTAAGAGACAAGGTTCTGAGTTGCCAAGTAATTGCTGCTATAATATATTTGGTAAAAATAACAAGTATAATGGAGTCAGTTGCTTTTAAGAGTATATACAAGCAGCTGGCTCAGTGGTTAAGTGCTTGCCTAGCATGTGCAAGGACCTGGGTTCAAACCCTCTAGTACCACATACACAATCAAGTGTTGGAGAAACAAAAACCAGATGCAAAAAATAAGTAAAATGGATTCCCCCCTCACCTCCCTTTAAAAGTGCACTAGGAAACTTAGTATAAGAAGATAATATGTTTGGACTTCTAGATCCCAGTTCATGGTCTAGGAGGACCACAAAGCTTCTACAGCTGCCAGAAAGGATCTTACCTCCCATACTGGGTGGTAACTGTAGGCAGGGAGTGTGGCCTGCACCCAGTCACCTCTCCAAGTCACCAGATGCCTGACAAGTCATCAAGCCCCCAGGCTACAAAACTCACCTTAGCATATGTAGCTTGCTTGACTTTTAGGTTCCTTCAAAAAAAAAAAACACACAAACTTTACAGATTATACACCTGTTCTGGGATATTCTTTAGGATTTCAATGCTTTAGATAGCGTTGATCAGATAGAAATTCTTTGTTCTAAAAGTTTCTTAAAAGGTTTTTGTTTGTTTTGTGTGTCTTTGTGAAAGGCTGGGGGGCAGAGTTGCCTTGTGAGCACTCTCCCCAGCTGCCCCGGATCCAGATCCGGATCCGATCCATATTCGTATTTTCCTTCTGAGTCTTTCTTTCACACAGAAGTCTGCGGCACTCGTCCTGTATCCTTCAGGGTCCTAACAACTGCTACTCCCCTGTTTAGCATGCTCCTCCAAACTCTGTGTCGGAATCCCTCACCTCCTTCAATTTCTGCTCCAATGTCACATCCTCAGAGGAGCCTCCCAGCTTCTACCCTGCTTTACTCTTCTTCCTGGACCCTAGAACTGTCCTTCAGAAATCGCAATCAGCTGTCCCTAAACCACTTCTCTCAACTTCACCAAGAGAACACGACTATGAAATTGTAGTTTACATGTTTTTTGGGCCAGATCAGACTCTTAGACGGGGCTTTCTTTCCCCAATAATTATTTCCACAAGCAGAAAGGAAAAAAGAAATGCATTTTATTATCTTTTTCTGTCCAGCTCACTGCTTTTGATTTTTTTTTTCCTAGCTATGTCTAAAACAAACCTTTGCCCTCTCCTCAAACTTGGCAGAATCTAACATAACACCTTGATAAAAGTCTCTTGAGTGAATCACCTACCCAAGACACAACCTCTTACGCATCTTCCACAGCTGAACATCCTGCAGGTGGCTTGAAATCTAGATGGTGCTAAACCAGCGACCACAGCTCTCTTTCAGGACACTGCCTTCCTCAGGGGCTGCCATAGTCCCTCCCACAAAACAGCTGGAGGACCCAGGAGCTGCTAAAGCAGAGAAAAATAGAAGCCAGAATAAGGACACTCGGCCCCATACTCTCCTGAGTTTAAGACAGATCACCGGGCTGAAGAGGTAGCTCAGCAGTAGAGTGCTTGCCTGTGTTGGAGTCTGACCTTCATTCTATTTCATCAGCTTGCTGCTGTGCCAGCATGCCTGGCAAGCGCAAGGACCTGGCTTCGAACAGTTAGGCAATGCCATTTTGGAACATTTTCTCCATTTTAGAACAAGAGCCACCTATCCCTAAACCCCTGACCCGCCTAATCCTAAACCCTGGGCCCACCTAGGATTCTTCACCCCCAAGCAAGGAAACTCTAAACACTCCATGCTGTAAGAAAGGACCCTTCCCTGACCACTCCCGAGCAACATCATGATCCTCTTCCTTCACACCCTCGACATCTACCCCTGGTCTGAAAGCGGACAGGGGGTTCCAGCCTCCTCTGGGGTCCCCTCTGAAGGTTCCCCCAAAAACACCTGTTAAACCTGTTACCGCTGAGCCGCCCTCTTCTCTTTTCCCTTTACTTCCTTCATTTGCTTCTTTCCTTCCGTAAAACCCTGCGCTACATTCACAACTAAGTGGAAGAAAAACAAAAACCAGATGAAAGAAGAAAGCTAACTCTCAAAAAGGAAAAAGGCCACCTCTGGCTCCAGAAGGACGAGCTGGCCCCTAGACTCTCTGGAGGCTCTATGCTTTACTCTCCCTGTCACCTGCAGTCGATTTTCAAGCCTCGCGGACTGGGGGTGCAGGGCTCTCTGTCTGGAGCTTCAGCTGTCCTAAGTGGCAGTGACAGCTCGTTCTCCCACGATGCATCTGTCTGGAACAGCAGACTGGTAGCAAGGGTTGTTTTGTTCATTCCTCTTCCAGGCCTGATTTGAGCAGGAAAAAGCAGCCTCGGCATTACTCCTGCAGAAATGTAAGCCAACTGCAGGATCACACTTGGGAAGGCCTCTCTTTGAAGGCAGAGAAGCTCCCACATCCTGACAGTATGCAGACACCCAGAGCAGAGCACGGAAAGACAACAGGCTCCGAAACAAAGGCTTTCCAGAGAACAACAAAGCCAGAATGATCCCCTCGGTGGCCCCCAGCATCAGTCATTTTCATCCCTCTGTTGTGGCCCACGGAAGACTCTGCTACATGTTGGTCTCTATGACATGGTGGGTCCCCATGGTACACACCTCAGTAGCCTCCATCACCAGTCTTCGGTCGGTCAGAGAGGAGCCCCACTTCTCTAATAGCTAGTTGGTAACTAGGACTTACTTACCTAGCCCAGGTAACTTAGTTCCTCACAGAGTCAGGCCACCTGAAAACCGCCCATTTCTTTGCAGCTCCTCTGGTGTATTTCTGAAGGTAACAGCAGTCTGTTGCTTTTAGACAAACTGCTTGATTTCTCTGGGCCTGGTAGATTAGCTGGTGGCACTAACTCTGGCTGCATATTAGAATCACCTGGGGAACTTGTAAACCAACTTGGTGCCTAGGTCTCTCCTTCCCAGACCAATTAAGTAAGAATCTGGGCGAGAGGGGTGGAGGCCAAAGCCCTAGTATTTTTTAAAAGCTCCCCAGGGGATCCTAATTGCAGCCAACATTGGGGAGCCACCAGATTGGATGATGCTCAGATCCCTCAGCACCACCCTCAGGTCACCCTGCAAGGCCCCACTATGCACCCAGGAGCAGCTGGTGCCATCTGAGTGACTGAGCATTGAGAAGCACAGGCCCACCTCAGAGAGCAAAAAAGCCCCAAGATGGTTTCTCGCCCAGAGATCCCCAAGGAAAACATCCAGTTACAACCCGAGGGGCCTCTGCAGAGGCTCGCTGTGTCCACAGAACACAGCACAGACTTTCCCTGGACCTTCATCTTATCCGCCGCCAGAGCCCAGAAGAGGGGCTCACTGACCTAATCGTGGAGGGGCCCTGCTTGCAGAAGCTAGCGCGCCCAAGCCTGCTTTCACCCCGACCCGGTCATCTATTTGTCCATTCACTCAACGAGACTGATAAAGTGCCGACTAAGTCACCACGACACTGATCTGGGCACATGGGATGGATAGATAAGTAAACAAAATCAGATGGCACGAGGAGAGGGGTTGAGGCTGAGGAGAACTGAGTAGCCCAGGGCCAGGGAGCGGGTCAAACTCAGCCCCTCCACAAGGTGAAGCCTGAGCCAGCACTTGAACCTGCGCCTCCCTGCTCGCAGCTCTGTTCCACTTGAGTCTGTGAGACTCCTCCAAGGGTTAGTAATCCCCTTCAGGAAATGTTTAAGCACCCCAAGGAAAGGAATGTGGCTTACATTTTTCTGAACCTCCTCAAAACAGAGCAGGCACTGACTATGAAGAAAAAAACACTTTGGCATAGGTGGTGCACAAGAGAGTGAGGCTGAAAGGACGGTTTATCTCATCTATGACACAGTCCATCCCCAGCATGCACACACCCAGAAGGGTTTCAGTTCCAATTTTAGATCAAATAGCCTTAATTTCATAGAATCACAGCATTTTAGAACAGAACGAGACCTTGCAAATCATCTCATCCAAATCCCTCATTTTATAGGCAAGGAGTCTGTGGCCTGAAAGTCTGGGATGCTCCCAAGTGGGCGAGCAGCAGACATTCTCCCGAAGGTCACACTGCAGCTGAATGAGCTGTCACTGCCACTTAGGTACACTGTGCTACAGCACCAGCAGGGCCACCCCTCACCCACTCAGTGACTACTCCAAACAAACCCCGGTGGGTGGGGCCGCACCAGCATCCCCAGCATTGCAGAGTCCACTGGGCTCTTGCAGCATCGAAGCCCCCTGCCAGTTCCTTCCAAACCAGAAATTTGGACAAACCAATTTCTAGAACAAAGAGTTTTTTCAATCTACTATTTTTCTGTAATGAACCTGCCTGCACCTTGGATTCTCTTTGGAGGAAGACACAGATGGTAAAAATCACCTTAAATGAGCAGTGAATTCATACTAAAACAGAAATCCACAACAGCAGTCTTCAGCCTTTGTTAACCCATGCACCCTACAGGAAGCCCAAAATCACACCTCCTTTAGTGGAGATTAGTGTGGCAAAGCAAACCACAAACCATGGGGAAATACGAAACAATATATTTAAAATGCATTTCTACCTTGACAGATACTTTTAACTTAAAAATCGTGTTCTATGAACATAAACATCAAGCCTGCTTGTCTGCTTGCTTCTAGCTTGTTAAAGAGAAAATAGTCAGCTTTTAGTTTTTAAAATACAAAATACTGTAACACTGACAGCGCTTTTCCAAAATGACCAAGTCTTATTATGAGGTGTTCAAAGGAAAAGACAAAAAGCTGCATTTTCAGTGCTGATGACCCAAGAGTTAAATGACGCCAGAAAACCCAGCAGTTTCTGCATGAATGTGCAGCTTGGAATCAGGCACCTTGTTTTTAATTTGGATAATAAGGGCGCTTGGCAGGGACATCTTAGCCAAGTTCACAAGATTTGACTCTTGAACTCATGGGTTCTGAAACCTCAACCTAATTCCCAAGATTACTAAGATAATCTTGGGTCTGGCCCCAGCACCCTCCCTGACCAGAGTGGACGAAAGATGAATGGAAACTGAGTACCACGTGTACGGCTTTTCTTTTTTTTTTTTTTTAAAGGGGGGTTATATATCTGCAGTCTGTCAGAGGCTTATAATAGAACCTCAAATAATAGCCAAGCAGGGAAATAGGCAGGGCCTATAGTTTCATCCCCGTAGGAAGAAATCATAATATTGTCAAGAAGCGAGAAGAATAAAAAACTGAAAATGTTACCGCTGGACAAGAATGTTGGACTGAGATGCAGACAGTATTATATTTTGTTGTCCTTTGTATTCAGAGATAATGTGCCTGACAGTGATTGTTCCTTGAGCCTCAGGATGTGGCTTCAATACCAATGGAAAACTTAGCAGTCTCTGCCTGATCCATAAAGTGTTCCTTGGTTTGCTGCTGTTGCTCTGCTGTTCAGACTCATGTTAAACCTGGAGGTTTGGTCCAAAGAGTGGAAGGGTCAGCTCATGGCCCTGGTTTGGCAAAAGCTGATGCTACAAAGAGAAGCCTGAGGGCCATTCTCACTCTCCCACCAGTGTCCCAGGAAACAGCAAGAGCTCTGTGACAGAGGGGAGCATCATGATGGCATAGCCCCACAGTGCTCCAGCCCCACAGTGCTGCCCAGGAGAGGCATCCCACAGAGCTGCCATTTGGCAAGCAACAGGTGCACGCATTTAATTCTCACATGCCAGGAAGGAATTAGAATCCTCATTTACACAAGAGGAAACTGAGGTTGAGAACAACTGAGTTAATCATCAATCTGCAAAGGTCAAAAGGTCAGTAAGAAGGGCTTCAGGTTTCTGATCCAGCTTGTAAGAAGCTGGAAAGACACTATTTCATCCCAGCAACAAGTACAAAGCTGAACAAACTGAAACATCAACCGCTCTTCTGAGCTCCACTGAGTCAACCGAGGTCAAAGGGCTGCCTCCAGTACTGGAGAGGCAGGCAGCCGGGTGCAGAGCACCACTGCCTCCCAGGGCAGAACCCGCCCTGGACGCCAGCACAGGGTAGAGAAACAGGAGGCAGAAACTCCAGTCACAGAGGGAACTGCTCCTTGAGGAGCTCAACCAAGTCCTCTCAGTGGATATCCAAGAAAAATCCCATTGGGCTTCTAGGAACCATTCTGAAACCTGCCGGAGCATTCTTAAGAAGGCCAGCTCTCAGGAGGAGCTATGTACGGAGTCTGACCTGGGGATGTGTTTCAGAGCCTCACAGGGCTGGGGGAGGGAAGGCCCAACTCCTGTTCCCTCTGGCGAACCCCTCCACCTGATGGGTGGGGGCAACAAAACAAAACAAACCTGAGTAGCACTGGTTACAGTGGGATGGCAGAGCGCCACCCCTCCCACAACTCCCCACTGCGTCCCTCAGGCCAGATCCTTTTACCCAGTCCACCTTCTAACAAAACACCAAAAGGCAGACAGCGCAACTGCGAGAGAGACTGAGCCAGCATCAGAACCAGTCAGATATGGCAGAAGCGTGGAGCTAAACAACCAGGACATTTTTTAAACTATGATTATGCCAGGGGCACTAGTGGAAAATGTAAACCATGTGCAAGAACAGATAAGGTAATTAGAACTGAAAATTCTAAGAAATAATTTTAAAATTTAGAGATCAAAAAACACTATGACAAAAATCAGCACTATGACAAAACGTAGCATGCCTTCCACAGGCTCCTGAGACGGGCATGGCGAGGAAAGACTGAGTCAGAGGGTATGACCACAGACATTTCTGAGCTAAAAAAAAACTAAATAAAATATCTAAGAACTGTGGGGCAACCTCAAAAGGCATAACACATACACAAAGGGAACAGCAGAAGGAGAAAAAAGAGAAAGGAACAGAAGCAATATTTGAAGCAAAAATGACTGTGAATTTCCCCAAATTAAAGTCAGGCACTAAACCACTGATCTAGAAAGCTCAGGAAACACAAGCAGGACAAATGCAAGAAGAAGAAACAACGGAGGGAAAAAACCTACTCCTAGGCACGACAAGTTCAAACTTCAGAGAAAATCTAAGATAAATTTTAAAAATCTTGAAAGAGGCCAGAGGGGAAAAAACTAAAAATTACATCTGGCTTCTCTTCAGAAACCATGCAAGTGAGAAACAAGAGAGTGGAATTTAAAGGGTTAAGGGTGGGGGGAAAACTTTACCCTGTGAAACTGTCATTCAAAAGTGAAAAAGAAATAACTATTTCTGCATAGAAAAATTGAGGGAAATTGTCGCCAGTGGACTTATTTTGCAAAAATTTTTGAAAGCTCTTCTAAGTGTTATAGCTAACTAAGAAACCACATGATGAAAAGAAGATTGGTGACCAAGGAATAAGTGAAAGCAAACTAAAAACTTACCTTACTCATTTTTCATCTACAAGGTAATAATTTGTTTAAAATAAAAACCAATGTATCTGATACTTTTATGTGTACATATCTGTGCTTATATATGCATATGTATATGTATATGTGTGTGTGTGTGTGTGTGTGTTTCCACATATTCATGCAACACTGTAGCATATGGAAGTAGGCAACAACTTTCTCAACAAGACTTCCAAAGCGAGAGAATTAAAATCAAGAATCAATGAACAGATGCCATTAAACTAAAAAGCTTTTGCTCAGCCATGGAATTAGTCAAAAATGTCAAGAACCTACAGAATGGGAGATAATCATGGCCTGTGATTCCTCTGACAGGGGACTAATATCCTAAATTTACAAAGAACTCAAAAAACATAATATCAAAAACACAAACAATCTAATCAATAAATGTGCCAGAGAGCTAAACAGAAACTTCTCAACAGGGGAAATGAGCAAGCCAATGAATACATGAGAAAGTGTTCTAAATCACTCTAGTAATCAGAGAAATGAAAATCAAAACTACATTAGGATTTCACCTCACTCCTGTCACACTGGCAAAGATGAAGAATATAAACAGTAACAGATGCTGGAGGGGTTGGGGGAAATAGGAACAGTAGCACATGGTTGGTGGAACTGCAGATTGGTACAGCCACTCTGGAAAGCAGTGTGGAGACTCCTCAAAAAATTAGGGTTGGATCCATCATATGACCCAGCTATCCCTCTTCTGGTATTTTCAAAAGGAGTTAGAATCAGCACATTACAGTGACACAGCAAAATCTATGTTCATTGCAGCTCAATTTACAATAGCTAAATTATGGAACCAACCCAGATGCCCCTCACTGAATGAATAGATCCAAAAGCTTTGATATTGGTATATATACATATATACATACACACACACACACAATGGAGTTCTACTCAGGTATCAGAACCAATGATATTTAGGCCTTTGAAGGTAAATGGATTGCAATGGAAAAAATCATACGGAGTGAAGTTAGCCAAACCCAGAGACTCAAGGGTCATATGTTTTCCCCTCATTTATGGAAGCTAGAGCAAAACCCAGGCTTTGGTGAAAGATTGTGAAATTCATATATTAAACCCAACAAAAGCATAGCAACATATAATCTAAGGGAACCATAGACATGGTGGGGAGAGACTGGAGGGAGTGGAGAAAGAGGGAGGATAGGGAAGGGTCTAGGGAGACAATCAACAATGTAATAAACTCTTTAGTCTCCACCCCCCCAGAAGTCAAATCAAACTTATGTGATCATTTAATTCTAGAAAATTCACAATCATACATATATGGACATTATAGCTATTACAAGGAAAAATATAAACAAATCAAGAGACTGGGATATGGGTGATGTGGGGGTAACTCTGGATTGGATTAAAGGCATATCATATTGTTATTTTATAAGCATTTATGATTGTACAACAACGCAACTTCTTCATAAATAAATAAATTTGGCCTCACACAAAAGTCTCAGGATATGGGCAAATTGTAGATAAGTTATCGGGCAGAGTATAACACAAAAAGACTCTAGTGCAATTTCCAAGAGAATCCTCATTCTCTGAAACCTCATGAGCAGACTTCACTGTATGCATTCTGATCTCTATACTTTTGCCAGAGTCACCCATCAAACTCTGCTTATAACATTAAAAAAACAAAAGAAAGAAAGAAATGGTCATATCCAACAGCTATAAAATCAGTTAAAGATGCAGCTGAATTCAACAACACCATCAGATGACAGACTAAACTGAAATCTATAAACCACTGCATTCAACAGCAGCGAATTCCACATTCTTCTCATGATCACATAGAAGATTCACCAAGACAGACCACATTCTGGGCCATGAAACACAACCTAACAATTCTGAAAGAATAGGAAATCATATAATGTGAACTCTTAGACACAGTAGAGTAACTGGAAATCAATAACAGAAAGATGGCAAAAACTCCCCGGATGCCTGGAGACTAAAGGTACATCTAGTGGCTGGAGCGGTGGCTCAGCAGCTACGGCACTTGTCCGGCATGCACAAGCACTCAGTCCAAACACCAACACCACATACACAATTAGGTGTTTCAGAAGCAAAAAACAGATAAAACACTTTTCTCTCATTTTCTCCCTCTCTCTTAAAAAAAGTGCATATATATAACAAATGGGTCAAAGAAGAAATCTCAAAAAAAAAATTTTAGATCTTTTAAAGGAAAAGAAAGGAATGGAGAGGAAAGAAAAGAAAATACACCAATTCTCTACAACCTCTTTCAGAAGACATAAAGTCCATGAGGCCAGTATGCCTTTCTACCAAAACCAAAGACATTACAAGAGAAGAAATCTACAGACCAGTGTGTCACTCTTGAGCATAGACGCAAAATCCTCAATAAAAATTGCACAAGTCAAATCTAACAATGTATAAAAAGAAGTATGCACAATAACTAAGTGGAATTTATCCCAGTTAAGTAAAGCTAGCTGGACATTCGAAAACCAACTTATGTCACTCACCACATCAAGAAGCTAAAGAAGAAAAATTGCATAATTACATTAATGGATGCCAAAGCAGTCAACAAAATCCAACATCCATCCATGGGTCAAAAAAAAGTCAGGCAGCTAAGAAAGGTAAGTTCTTCAACTTGAGAAAGAATGGCTACAGAAAACCTGCAGCTAAATGCCATACTTAATGATGAGAAACTCAAAGAACACAAGAATGATACACAAAAGTCAATCACCTTCTTCTACACCAGCAATAAACATCTGGATTCTGACATTAATAACATGTTGCCATTCCTATTAGCACCTCAAAAAATTAAATATTTAGGTATAAACCTAACAAAATATTACAAAATTTATACAAGGAAAATTACAAAACAATGATGAAAGATTACAAAGAACGAAATACTTGGTGATATATTCCATGTTCATGAAAAGAAAGATTCAATATTGCCAAGATGCCAGTTATTCCCAACTTGATCACAATCCAAATGAAAATCCCAGCAAGTTATGGGGTGATGATTCCCACAGAATTGATGACTGATTCTACAATTTATACTGAGGCAAAAAGTCCAGAGCAGCTAATTCAATATTAAAGGAAGAGAACAAGGTGGGAGAACTGTCACTATCCAACTTCAAGACTCCTAGAGAGCTACAGTGATCAAGACCAATGTGGAGCTGGTGAAGAGAAAGAGCGAGACCAACAGAACACAATGCGGAGTCAGAAGCAGACCCGCTCTGTGACCCAGAGAAAAAGAACACAATGGAGCAAAGATGCTCTTCTACAAATGGCACTGGAACAACCGGCATCCTCTGAAAAAGAAAGAAAAAAAGAATCCAGACACAGGGCTCACAGCTAGAAATGGATCAAAAACAACTTTGTAAAATGCATAATATTTAACTACAAAATAACAGGAGACTATCTAGGCGATGTTGGGTACAGCAATGACTTTTTAAGGACAACCAAAATCAGCATCCAGGATAGAAAGAAATGATAAGCTGGACCGTATTGAAATTTAAAATTCTTGCTCTGGGAAAGATAATATCAACAGAATGAGACGACAAGCCACACTGGGTAAAAATACGCAAAAAAATACATCTGAAAAAAGGACTGTGATCCAAATGACATGAGGGACCCTTAAAATTCACCTGTAAGAAAATGAACAACCAGATTTTAAGATGGGCAAGACACCTGACAGACACTTCACCACAGAGAAGATACAGATGGTAGTGAGCATATGCACGGATGTCCAATGCCACACGTCACTACAGAATCTTAACTCACAACAAAACATGTGATACCATCACATACCTATTAAAATGGCCAAAATTCAAAACACTGACACCAAGTGCTGACCAGGACGTAGAGTAACAGGAACTTTCGTTTTCGCTGGTGAAAATGCAAAATGATACAACCACTCTGGAAGAGAATTTGGCAGTTTCTTAGAAAAATAAACATACTCTTATCATATGATCTAGCAATCCTTGGTAATTACCAAAATGAAATGAAAAAAAATTTTTTTAAAGGGAGAGGGACAGTGAGAAAAAGAAAGAGAGAATCTGTTTTATTTAGTTTTTCACGTAGTCTTCATTGCTCTGAGACTTTGTTGTGTACATGGTGCTGGGGTTTGAAACCGCATACTCACACATGCCAGGCAAGCACCATAACCACTGAGCCACCGCTCCAGCCCCACGAAGTGAAAATTTACGTCTACACAAAAACCTGCATATAAATGTTAATAGCAGCTTTATTCATAATTGTTCCAAGTCGGAAGCAGTCAAGATACCCTCTAGTAGGTAAATAGATAAATAAACTGTGGTGCATACATCCAAATAATGGAATATTATGCAGCAGTAAAAACAAATGAAGTATCAAGCCATGAAAAGACAAAGAGGAACCTTGAGCGCATATTACTAAGAGAAAGAAGTCAATCTGAAAAGGCCATGTACTTTGTGATTCCAACTCCATGACATTCTGTAAAAGGTAAAGCAATAGGGACAGTAAAAAGATGAGTGGTTGCCATAGATTAGGAAGGAGGAAGAGACGGAGATTTTTAGGGCAGCACAGCTACTCTGTAAAAGCTGCAATCGTGGACACGTGTCATCAAACATTCGCCAAACCCACAGACATAAACGCCAGGAGGGAAGCCCAAGGCAAGCCAGGGGCACCAGCAGAGGTTCACTGAGAGTGACACCCACCACTGCAGTGAGGGTGTCAACAGCTGGGGCAGGCAGGCCCATGTGGGAACGGGCAGTACACAGAAACTCTTGCACTTTCAGTTCAACTTTTCAGTGAATCTAAAGCTGCTCTAAAACCCAGTTTGCTTTACAAATAAAATATAGAAAAAAATAAAGATGATATGCACAAAAATAAATAAAACCCAGTGTGCTAATTTAAAAAAAGTAAGCATCAGAATTGGAATTCGATAGCATAGAGATTCCACTGTAAGCCTTCGCTTAATTGGGAAATGCCAACAGGCCTCTGACACTAAAGAAGCGGGTCCCAAGCAACTGAACTGGACCCAGCAGCACACTGCACTTCTTCAGGCCTTCCTTCTTCAGTTTTCTTGGCTGTAACTTCCAGCAACCCAGAGGATCATACTGTCAATCAGGCCACACATCAAAACCTCTAGGAGTAAAAGCAAGCAAAAAAACATTAAGGAAATCCTTTACACCAACACCATTAAATTCTAGTTTGTACAGCTAGCTCTCGCTGTACAATAAACC
The DNA here is from genome assembly GCA_004027875.1 of Aplodontia rufa. Classification (NCBI taxonomy): domain Eukaryota; kingdom Metazoa; phylum Chordata; class Mammalia; order Rodentia; family Aplodontiidae; genus Aplodontia; species Aplodontia rufa. The sequence continues at coordinate 60,113 of PVKS010005235.1, forward strand.
CAGTGGCTTACAACAACAGTTTATTGTTGTACTCATGATTCTGTGAGTTAGATGGCAGATCTGCTCTCCTTGGGGCTGACTCATACAGCCAGGTCCAGCTGACTGTGTGCTCTAGGGCCTCTTTCTCCACAAGATCTTGGATGGTGGGCTTTTCTACACCATGGTGAAGTCCCAGACAAGAGCAGAGGCGTAAGGCACCAGGGGCCCTGGCCTCCACAGTTGTAGGATGAGGCTTCTGCTGTATTCCACTGCTCAGAGCAAACCCGTAAGGCCAGCCCACACTGATGGAGCGAGGAACTGCTGATGGGAGTAGCAGCAAAGTCACATTGCCGGGAGCATGATTCGCTGGGGGCCATTACTGCATGTGTCACCACAGCAGTCTTCTCTTTGGCCCCAGTGACTCACTTCCAAGCCCAGCATCAGGCCCACAGTCCAGGATCTCACACATCTTCCCGTCCCATCAAGCTGTACCCAAGCACAGTCCTAGTCCAGACACCTGTGAACCAAGAAGATGGGATCTCACACAGATCTTCCCGTCCCATCAAGCCGTACCCAAGCACAGTCCTAGTCCACACACCTGTGAACCAAGAAGATGGTTATCTGCCCACCCCTTCCAGAGTTCAAAGGGAAAACAGGGACAAAATGACTGAAATAGATACTCCCATTCAAATGGAGCAACAGGGGGCACAGAACCATCACTGGACTACAACCGTTCTGAAGTCCAGCTGGGCGTGTGTTTCAGGCCTCCTCTCCTGAGAACAGAGAATGTTCCTTTACTGAGAAACCAGTTCTGCTCCCCAAGCTGGGTTCCCTCGATTATTATTTTCCCAGATCTTGGCTCTGCTCTGGGCTCATGGGTTTACCTTCTGAGACTCCTTTTATTTATCACAAGAAATGACCTGTGTTTGGGGCTGAGATACTTCCTTATTTTTCTTCCTGCCCATAGAAGGTTGCAGCCCAGAGGCTGCTTTTTAATTTTGAACTCTCTCATGCTCCCTTTCAGTCCAAACTGATGGTGCTCTTGTAAATACAATACTCTCAAAAACCCTTGAGGGTTTCCTGTGAATTTATACTTTCTCTCCATGCCCAAAGGCGCATTTGCAGCCCTCTTCACACATACCTGTACTTTGGACACCTGTACCTTGGACACGTCAAGTTGCTATAGAACGTGTCCTCTATTAGACACAGTCTTCAATTTCTCTAAAATCTTAACAGTCACAACCTAGATTCAATGTTTACCTTGAGGCCATTTCTTACTTTGAGACTCTCCTGCCAAATGGAGGGAAAACAAATTTTTTAAAGTTTTATTTTCTAATTCAAAATATCCTAACTCTTCTATAGTCCTTATAAATTCTAATTTATAAACAAACATTTCACTCTTTGGCCCACTTTTTTGTTCCCAGGTTTAAAAAAGAAAAAAAGTCCAATGAGCACTTTTAGCATTTTGGCTGGATGTCTCCTTAACCAAGGTCACAAGGTGGTTGGGTGACAAGGTCATTTTCTCTCTCCTAAGTCAGACGGTCACAAGCTTGCCACAGCCTAACCTCAGCTGCCTTTCACAGATGACAAGAGCAGCTTCCTACTTTCTTCACCCTCTGTTAACAAGCCCCTTGCTGCACGGCAGCCTCTACCTGCTACACAGTCCCCAAGCCAGTGTCACACATCTTCAGATTTTGCTACACTTGCACCCACTGCCAGACCCCCAAGTTCTGCATCAGTTACTCATTACCACATGGTAAACGCGGTTTAAAACAACTAGTATTTTTAATTGTTCCCAATTCTGTGGACAGGCTGGGGGATTCTTTCGCAGGTGTAACCTGGGTGCCAACAGCTGGCAGCTTGGTAAGGGCTGGGCTTACTGAGCTTTTCCCTCCAGGTTTGCACCCTGAGCATAACTACCCACAGCCTGGCAGTTTCGAGGTCACAAGACAGCAAGGGCAGAGGCTCCATAGCCTCTGTCTAACCAGTGTCACTAGCCATATTCTATTGGTCAAATTAAGTCACAAAACAAGCCCACAGTCAAAGGATGGAAAATGTCAATCTCCTATTGGTGGAAGGAGTGACAGAGGCCTGGGTACAGGCAAGTCTGACTCTCTAGGGGCTAATATTATGACAATTTACCATCATTTGTATAACTTTTATACGTATGGAAATATGTGAATTGGTGAACATGATTTTTTTTTTTACATCTGAGCATGGAATCCTGACGCTTCCCCAGTTTATTCAGAGAAACGTGGTTGAGTCATAATGCTTTATGATAGTCAGCTAGTGAATGGCCTGTAGTATATTTGGAAAAAGTAATGAATTCTTAGTGATTTGAGATTTGCCTAGAGTTCCTGGCTATAAAATGTTTCCTGTGAAGTAAAATGATATTGGTGAGGAATTTTTGTGGAAATTACAGGGTTTATGGATTAGCAAAGCGAGAATTAATGAGGTTCCTCTGTCTTTACTGCAACCTAAGAACTAGAATTCCTATAAAGAAATTAGTTCTAAGAGTAAAGGCCTTTTTCAAATCATTCTGGCAAAGATGACATCATATTGCAAGCAGAAAGCTATAAAAGCTACATTTTGTCATTACAGAGATCATTTTTATTGCAACATACAATTTATATTAATTAAATTTTCAAATGGATAGCTTGGCAATAAAATTATTTATAATCTAAGTATATGTCTATAATCGTACAGTGAAATTTTTTTTCAAAGGTTTGCGGCAATATAAGCTACAGTTTCCTATCTTTATTTCTCAGAATCACTTTTACCATTTAAATTAAGAAATTTTTATACATTAGAGTATAAAATGTTGTTTCTCAGATATTTGTGACTGAAATAAAATGTTATTTTTACTATCTCCAGAAATGTGTAAATTGAATGATTATAAAAATACATCATAATATTTATCATCTTCTTTCATACATTAAGGCAGCTACTAATGAAGTAGTAAGGAATGTTGAATAATGCTATTTCAACGGGAGAACACTTAATTTTACACATAAAAGAAAGCAGCAATCAAATCAGATAAGACAGAATCTCATGACATAGTTTGTAGTCCTATCATGGATATTAATTGTTCAATAGTCTTTATCAGGCCAAAAGCTTTGATCTCCATCGATATTTGAGACATATTGACATAACCAGCTTCAGAATAAACCACACATTCACAGAAAAATAAAAATTCATGTGCATAACACCTGAATGAGATAAAATTTTCAGTAATTTATGCTGTAAAATATTTCTTCACAGCCATTTCAAGCCTGATAGCCAATCTGCTAAAAGGCTTAAAATATAAAATGATTATATTAGGTACCTAGAGTGGTCAAATTCATAGAAAGTAGAATGATGGTTTCCGGGGGATGGAGGGGGGGAAATGGGAATTTGTTGGAGAAGGATGGTTGCTATTGGTTGTACAAGAAAATTAGTTAATGCCACTAAACTGCTTGCGGTTTAGGAATGTAGCTCAGTAGTGGAGCACTTACCTAGCATGCCCAAGGCCCTGAATTCAATCCCCAACACCACAAAAATAAAAAAATGAATAAATAAACTGTACTCTTTACAAAGGTTGAATGGTTACTTTTATGCTGTGTATATTTCACCACAATTTAAAAAGTAAAATGTAAATAAAATACTGCCTCTACAAAATGAATGCAAACATCTCAGAAGTTTATGGGTCCCCAAGAAAGCAACTAATATTTATAGAACAGAATCAACATCAACAATGACATTAAGGTATAACCAGAAAAGTGGAAGGAAAAAAATCACATTCACTAAATTCACTACCACCAATAGATAAAACTGCTTAAACGGGTCTATCAGACTCAGTGGCCACTGCTGAGAGACAGAAGTCCAGTGGGGCTCATGCAGACTGCAAAACAGCTCATCACCTAAAAATCACTCAGCTCAAACATTTTAAAAGGTCAGGACTAGCTTAAGCACCTTGGTATATAGGTGTCTTCAAGAACCCAGGGCACAATTAGCAGCATCAACACATCTCAAATACTTGCCATTCTAATCTCGCTTCCTACTACCTTTCCTATGCCCAGGCTGATTCCCAGCCAATTTTCCTATGCCTCAACTTGGATTTCGTGGATACCTTGCCACCCTCCTCTTCTCTGATGGCTTCCTTAAAATGCCAGAAGGGCTCCAGTTTTCCAACCAGTGTTCACTTGATTACTTGTGGATCTTCCCATCCTGAAAGCATCAGAAGGCTACGACTCTGCCTTGCTCATCAGCGTAGCCAGCACAAGCATTCTTTGCCCAAAGGACACAGATAAAACACTGAAAGAGGGGCTGGAGTGGTGGCTCGGTGGTTGCGCACCTGCCTGGCATGTGTGAAGATCCAGCATCAGACCCGAGCACCACATGCACAACTAAGTGTCAGAACAACGAAAACCAGATGAAAGGCTAAATAAGTTGATTCTCTCCTCTCTCTCTCTCTCTCTCTCTCAAAAACTAAAATTAAAATTAAATAAAACACTGAAAGAATGGAACACATGGGTCAAGCTTGACAAGAAAACCCAATTTCAAGAGACAGGCTTGACCACCAGGACTGATATGGGGACTCAAACACCTGTCGGAAAGAAGTTTTATTAGCCACCCTACAAAGGAGATAGCCAAGTCAGAGAGCAGCGAGAGGTTAGAAAGAAACTTGAGCCGGTACTGTGTGAAAAGTCAGGACACTTCCCAACTGCTGTGTTCCTTAGACCAGATTCCATGCTATTGCATTCAGAACGAAATTTTCAAACGGTCTGAAAAGAGCAATAAAGAGTAGTTGGGGGCAGGAGCAGTGGCTCAGTGGTTTCGTCGCTTGCCTGGCAAGCACGAGGACCCGGGTTCAAACCCCAGCACCAAGTACACAACTAAGTGTTGGAGCAACTAAGGCCATGTGAAAAACTCAATAAAGTTGTTTCTCTCTTTCTCTGTCTCTCTCACTGTCCCTCTCTCTTTAAAAAATAAAAATAAAAAAAAAAAAAAAAAAAAAAAAAAAAAAAAAAAAAAAAGAGTAGTTGGGGGCAGGAGCAGTGACTCAGCGACAGAGCGCTTGCCTGCATACACCAGGACCCAGGTTCAAACTCCATCACCACATACGCAGCTAAGTATCAGAAAAACCAAAGCCAGGTAAAAAAATAAATTGATTCTCTATCCCTCCCACCCCGTGTTAAAAAAAAAAAAAAAAAAGAGTTAACCTATTTGGTCATGAAAAATATTTTTCACTGTGTTTATTATGTGCATGTCGACCCATATATATAAATAAATTTTTAACAGGCTTTGTATTTCATCTGTGTAAACATTTGATTGTAACTGTAAGAAAAAACATAAAAAAAAATATGCAACAAAAAATATTCCCACCTGGGTATGGTGGTACACGCCTGTAATCCCAGAGACCAGAGGCTGAGGCAGGAGGATCACAAGTTCAAAGCCAGCTTCAGAAACTCAGTGAAACGCCCCGTCTCAAAATTAAAAAATAAAAGGACTGATAACATAGCTCAGTGATACCGTGTCCCTGGGTTCAATCCCCAGCACCACAAAACAACAACAACAAAGATACTTCCATAATCATTTTGCCCCTAATTCAACTAAACATCAAATGCCAGTCTCTTCCTGGGATCCATCAGGCTACCCAACCCTCTTCTCTGCATACTGCAGGCATCCACCTTTCCTCCCACATGCCCATCACTGCCTTTAAATCATCATCATTGGGATTCAGATATATTTTCTTTTCATTCAAATTTCAAAATAAATTGGTAAGTTCTCTTTTGAAAACAAAAATAATAAATTAAGTTGTACTTTACTTATTCATGATCCCCAAATGATTTCCTGCCCACACCTCCCCATCCCTCACCCCATTCTTGAGTGGAATCATCTGCAGTAGAAGAAAAGCCTCCCCTGACCACTAGCTCCAGTGGATAAAGAGTGCGGCAGGTGCAGCCCAGTGTCCAGCCCAATGTCCAGCCCTTCCACATGAAAAACCAGAGTCACTCGCCAGCAAGCATCAACAGGTTCTGACCATGTGCCTCACAAAAGACAGGTGAGAGGGCTGCAGGGGTGGCTCAGCAGTTGCAGCGCTTGCCTGGCATGAGCAAGGATTCAGGTTCAAATCTCAGCACCACATACCCAACTAAGTGTCGGAGCAACAAAAGCCACATGAAAAACTAAATAAAATTGATTCTTTCTCTCTCACTCACTGTCCCTCTCTCTCTTAAAAAAAAAAATGACAGATGTACCACCAGCCCTCCATGTACATGTCCAAAGGTACAGAACATGTACAGAAATATTTTCTCATCATGGAGGATGCGCACGGATTATTTGAAAATACTGTATGCCATTTTATATAAGTGACTCAGGCATCTGTTGAAATTGATATCCACAGGGTGGAGGGGGGGTGTCCTAGAGCCAATTTCCCATAGATACTAATAAACTTCTGGATGTTCCAGGTGGACATTCTGGTAAATACTAAAATAAACAAAGTGAGACCCTAGAGCTGCTCGTTTTGGTGGCTCCCGAACTGGTAGAAATGTGTCCTCCTGAACTCTGACACTTCGAAAATTCCAGAAGAGGGAGAACTACATCAAAAGAAGCTCAAACCCTAGAGGGCTTATTCTCCCTCTCCCATCAGAAGGAGTTACGTTGTTATTATTATAGAAAATAAACAACTTTTTCACTTAGCCACAGATGGCTCAATACTCATCACTCTAGACCAGGCCAGGAAGAGTGACTTCTTTCCCCATCAGACTCTAAGTCCCCTGAGAAAAGGACACATAAAATTCAGAGTGTAGCCAGCACCTAGCTTAACAGCATCAGGAAGAAGAACTGACATGCTACTGTGAGTGCTGAAGAACAACAGGGCAGGAAGGCGGGGTAAGGCAGAGGGTGCCCAGCAGCTAGCTCATTTCATTTGTTTATTAAAGAAACAGGTTTCCCACGAACTATAAGATAAAGATATCAATAAAGAGCTGGCTCAGTGTTTTCTTAAAAAAAAAAAAAAGAGAGAGAGGGACAGTGAGAAAGACAGAAAGAGAGAGTCAATGTTAGTTAGCTTTTCATGTGACTTTCGTTGCTCCAATACTTCGTTGTGCACATTGTGCTGGGTTCGAACTAGCGTCCTCATGCACGCCAGGCAAGTGCAGAACCGCTGAGCCACCACTCTAGCCCCTCAGTGTTTTCTTAACGCTATACTTAAATACCTCAGACCAGGTAATTTATAAAGTAAAAAAGTTTGTTTAGCAACTTGTTCTGGAGGCTGGAAGTCTGAGACAGGGCAGTCCCCTCTACTCAGCTTCTGTGAGGGCCTTCTGCCTGGGAGCATAGCCAGACAGACAGAGCAAGCCTGTCAGAGAGCTCACTTTTAAGGCAAAACCACTCCCCCAGGACCCATTAATCCATGAATCACCTCCCACAGGTCCCACCTCTTAAATACCATTAGCGGAAGACTAGGGGAATCAAGTTTCCAACGCATGAAATTTGGAGGATACACGCTGACCGTCGCACGGGCATTTGCTCAGATTGTGTGTCTCTTATTTCTTACCTTTCTGCGGTTGACTGAGCTCACTAGGTCGTTCATGCCGGCGTTCTTTCATGCAGCTGCAGCTGGGGCTGGAGTCATCCGAAGGTACAGCAGGCCTGCACCCCCACAACGTCTGAGGAACATGGGCGGCAGTCAACACGATCTGTTGGCTGGGACCACAGAGTTGAGAGTGCTTTGCACATTACCAACCTGCTGGCCGGTGAAGATTACAGCTGGGTCTCGAGAAGGAGAATCCCAAGACCCCAGGCAGAAGCCCCAAGACCCTTATAATCCAGTCTCAAAAGTCACAATGTCCCTTCAGTTGCAGCCCAATTCAAGGAAGAACTTCACAAGAGTGAGACAAAAAGAGTTGTCGCTCGTGGGTGGGCAATCTTTACAGAAATAAATAGCTATTTATTATTATTATCACATGATACATGTAACTTACATTTAACAAATAAACATGCTGTATTCAGACGTCACATGGTACAAATTACATCATTATTTCATCCACAAGAGTTGTGCTACATAGGTATAAGCATCTCCATTTTACAAACGAGAAACCTGAAGCTCAGGGAAGTTCCATCATTTACCTGAGGTTACCCAGCAATACTTCTCCCCTTGGAAATCCAGTCAATGTGCCATCTGCCACTATTAACCCAAAGGACTCAATCAGGTCTCTTGCTTTCCAGGTGCAAGATCTTGTTCTAAGAAGCACTGCTGGAGGTCCACATGAGAAAGTACATACAGGCCTTACCTTCCAAGATTTCAAAATCTAGTGAAGACCAAAAATCTTGAGATTAGAAAATTTGTAGCAGAATAAAAAAAAGTTAATTTTGACAGATTTTCCTCTATCCAAACTACCGAAATTAAATAAGGCAATCCTCCAGCCCTCCACAAGGCTTCTGCATTCATGAATTCAACTGGGGAGAGATGGAGAAAAATTTTTAATTGTGTCTGAACTATGTACAGACTTTTTTTTGTGGGGGGGTCATTATATCCTAAATAATACAGCTTAGCAACTATTTACATAATATTTAGATTATGTATTATAAATTACCTAGAGATGATTGAAGGATACAAGAGAGTGTTCACACATTATATGCAAATTCTAATACCATGTCATATAAGGGATGTGAGCATCTAAGGATTTTGGTATCTATGGTGGTCCTGGAACCAATCCCCTGTGGATACAGAGGGACAATTGTATTGGCAATATCCAAGGGAAATTGCCCAGAAAAGGCTGTTTGATCCTTTCCACAGTGTTCAAAGAGACTGAAAGAAAAGGTGATAATAAAGAAGATATGGGTAAAGGGTAAGGACAGAACCCAGCAGCCCCAAAACCCTACATAAAGAAAGTAGCCACCCATTGTTGCCCTCTGGCTGCCCTCAATAATAAAGGAATTTGTTTAATGTGTAAAAATTTAAATGCTATTCTTTTCCAAAAGGCATTACAACAGGATGTCTAGTTCTGTTTCTGTGCCCAAGAATGGTTTCTAAAAGACTTTTTCTCATTTCCCATTGTAGTAGTCATAAAACCCTCAACCATTTTATCACGTTGCTGATCACTTTCCCTACCTACAGGGCAATAATTTTCCACTCTGTAACCCAATCAATATGCTATCTACCATTGTTAACTCCCCTAGCTACTTTTCTCCTCATTCTCACAGTTACCAGATTTTTTTAAAAAATTACAACTTCTTTGAAGTTTCAATTTGTCTTTGCTATCTCTAAAAGCTACTAGCTTTAACTTAATACCTTCTTGCTCTTGACTATCAAGAGCCCTAGTTTTAAAAACTTGAGCCACAGTACACCTTATTTGTCCCCTTGTGTCTCACTACCGCAGCCCTAGGTGTTTTGTATAATGCATGAGTGAACTCCGCTTAGAAATAGAAATGCATTTTCAATAAGTATTTATTATGTTGTTCTGAGCATACAGCTTTAAATTTGCCCGCTGTAGCTTGAAGCATTACACAAACTGTTGGTCTGCTGACGGACTCTGGCAGCAACACACACAGAAAATAGATTGCTAAGGGTTTTTTCCCTCCTCCTCCCCCACTCCTCCTCTTTCCTCTCTCTCTCCCTCGCTTTTTCCCCTTTCTTTTTAAAGCAGCCGTGAACATTTTTCTAATCTTGTGGCATTTTTAATCAACACGTATTTCCTTCCAGGACCTATGATCTTCTATTGATTCCCATTAAAATGCTTCTTTCTTCGCCCCCTCTGCTGATCGAATTTCAGATCAGCCACAGGATCTGCAGCTAACCTTCCGGCTCTGCCGAGCCCAGCCGAGCGAGGGGATCAAAGACTCGCGGCATTCATTAAACACCCTCGCCCGGGCACAGCGCTAATGGATGCTCTCTCTGCGCGGCGATTTTTTTTCTTTTTGTCTTTCCCCCCACCTCCAAAAAATGTTTTTTGCCTTTGATCGCGAGGGAGGGGCGGGGGGAGCAGGCGAGAACAAAAGAGACCTATCTTTGCCCGGGGCTGACGTCAGTTTGATTTTCCCGACAACTATTCGAGCGCGCGGCGCCCCCGCCCCCACGCCCTGCACTTCGGGGAGAAAACGAGACTTCGCCGGCCGGGGAGACGCGCCCTGAAAATGGCCCGCTCGGCAAAGGGCACTCGAGGCGCATCCGTGTGGCTCGAGCTCTGCTGGGGCGGAAAGCACGCGGCGGGGGAGGAGCGCGCCGGGCGGGGAGCGCCGGGAACGTCCCCTCGCGGCCGCGGGGCGAGGGCGAGGGCGCGGCGCGGACGGAGGAAGCAGCCCCCGCCCGCGGGGGTCCGGGTCCCGCGCGGCTCCGGGCGGCTCCGGGAGGGGCTGCGGCGCGAGGGTTCCGGCCGCGCGGAGCCGGGGCGCAGGCGGCCGTCGACCCGGCGGGCGCGCGTGCGCGGTGCGGCCCCCACGCCCCGGCCGCCGCTGTCTCGGCGGCGCCAGCCTCCGGCTCGGCAAGCGCGGCGGTGGGCGAGCCGCAAAACCCGGGCCGGAGCGGCGCGCGGATCAGGCAGCGCCGCGGAGTTGGGGGAGGCAGCGCGCGGCGACACCCGGGGCTGCGGGAGCCCGCGCCCCGGGGACAGAGCGCGCGGGGGCGACAGGGACCCCCACGGGCGGCGCCCCCGGGGGCCGAGGTGTGCTGCTCGCCGGGCCGGGGCGAAACTCCCGACCAGGCCTGGGAGGAAGCGGATCCATTTAGGGCACAGCCACGTCCTCCAGTTGCCAGGAGCCTGAAGATGTATGACTGACCCAAAGCATTTCTGCAAAAGTCATATTTTCCAGGCTTTCGTGAAATAGTCATTACTTCTATTCTAAATCTGGAGGCGAGCGTGCATCTATTTCAGGGAGGAAAAAGAAGATGTGAAAAGTAGACTGGACTCCGGGAAATGTGGGCAGTGGGGCTGGACTGTGGCTGGCGTCCATCTCCCGGCCCTTCCTACACTCCCGAGGCGGGGCTTCGTTAGCCTAAGGCGTGTAAGGGCCACTGGAAACAGTCCCGCCAACTCGGGGCGGGGACGGAGGGGGGTGAATTTAAAATGGTTCACTCAACTCCGGATCTTGACTTTTACAAAGGGAAAACAGCGCTGGCTGGGCATGGTATTCCCTGGGCACCTCGTGCGTGCCTCCATTTCAGCGGCGCCGCTTCCCGTCCATCTCAAGGACTGAGGAGTCCTAGAGCGCAAGTACCAAGGCGCATTGTTGTTTGTATCTGCTCTGACCCTTCAGAGCTCACCATAGGCGCTGTTTTCCTCAATGACTGTCCTTTAGAGGTAATAATGAGTGCTGCGAGGCACGGAGGCAACACAATCAACTCTGACTTAGGCACCGGGACAGACAAGGCTTGGTGAGAGGCCAGGCTTTTTGCGCTCGACCCTGGAGAGCCACCATGGAGGACTGCAAAGCCCAGTCCAGATTGAAGGAACAACTAGAGCAAAGGAGGGAGGGAACGCGGTGGGTCTGAGCAGAGATAGCTGAGGCCTTAAAAAAAGAAGCTAAGAGGCTGGAGTTGGAAGGCCTGTGTGCCTTGCCAAGGAGTCATGGCCAGGAAAAGCACAAAACGCTGCTCAGTGGTTCTGGAATCGGGGCATGCATATATACAATAAAACAGAATGTGGATAGGCACAAACAGAAAGGAAAAAAGGAAGACCAAAACAAAACGAAGAAAAACAAAAGGACAACTTAGTGGGGAATTTCAGAAAGATTATATGAAACCAAAAAGAAACGTCAAGGAAAACCCCTGGCCTGAGACTCCAGGAAGAAAACATTTAAACAGTATGGGGGTGGGGGCTCCTCTATGGAAGAGGGAGAGCCAAGAGGTCACAGTGGAACTAATGTTTTGATTAAAGCTCTTTAACCATTAGTGTTTCTCCTTGTCACAAGTTGATTTAGAAACACAGAAGCAATATTAGACATGTCTGTGAACTTTGAAAACAAGATAAATGTCCATATTCAAGGAATTTTAAATCCGTAGCGTGGTCACCCGATAAAATGTGCAGTGATTACCAAGGCAATGCGTTTATTAGAGACGCACACAACATACTGTCGTGTGAAGATGCCCGCTGCCAGTCAGCGGGTCTGGAGGGTCTGATCTGGAATGTTAGCAGTGACTCTCAGATGTTTCCATTATAAATGGTTTCCACTTTCTCCTTCATCCCTGTAAGTACTGTCTGAATTTTTACAATGAGCAATTACCTTTGCAATAAAAAAAATAAGTAAATAAATACAAGATTAGGCCACGTTTTAATTTTTTAAAACTGTGTGTGGTTCTTTTGTTGTAAAACTAAAGTGGAAATTCTCCTGGCAAACAGAAAGAACACAGTCTCCAGAGTCAGCCTGACCTGAGGGCTGCGCCCGCGTCATTTTTTATTCCCTGTGCCATTTGGCTCAAGCTACTTCAAGACCTTTGTAAGCCTCAATAACTTCATCTGTGAAATGAAGGTAATAATAGTAGCTCCCTAACAGGATGTTGTGAAGACCTGAAATAACATCTGTGAAACACTTGGTGCCTGGCACCCAGAGGCACTCAGGACTGAGATAGGGGATGCCTTCTTGGGAACCAAAGAGCCCAGGCTTTAGAAAAAAACCTTTCTTAGCAGATCCTTCTGCCATCGTGGGCATTCTTTGTGTTGCCCACAAATATTCTTCCTTCTCTCTCCAATGGTGAGACTCTATTTCCTCATCCTTTGAAGTTATAGGCAGCCACGTGACAGGTTCTGGTCACCAACATGAACAAAAGTAACACATGTGACCTGCCCCATGAACACTGTTCCAAGTTCTCTTTTTTCCATCTGCCACAAAACCCAGCAGTGCGCAGGTGGTATCCTGGAGTCTGGGACTGAGAAGCAGAGCCTCCAGAGCCCCTGAAGATGTCTTTATGGTAAGACACAGGAATTGGGGGCTCTTTGCTACCAAAACCCAGTCTAACTCATCCTGATGGACAGGGCCACTTCCTAGTTTTGAGACCTTGAGAAAGTTACTTACTTTCATCACTTGCTCTATAAGATGCAGGTAATGGTGTTCCCGCTCCATAGGATTGGAGGACGAAACAGTGAATGTCTGAAGTGCTTGCACTGAGCCTGGCATTTGGCAAGTACAGCAACTATTGTCTCACACACCGGCTTTTCCCCTCCTGTTAAATGGGAGAGCAGATGTCAATGCCAAGGGAATTAGCCGATGCCCACCCCTTCTCTTTCCACCACTGGATTTGCTTGTACTGCAGCCATATAAATAGAAACACACGTGGATAAGATGGCAATCGTCAGAACACTTGTGGAAATCTTACTGATAATCTCCTTCAAAGAAATGCCAAATGTCCAGGACCTAGTGGAGTCAACAACCACACGCCCACACCATAGGGTATGTCTCCACCATGATGGCTCAGAGCCCTCTGGAGAGCTAAGAACAGCAGAAGGCGCCAGTGACCCTTGGTCCCACAGAGCATGAACGTGATATAGAGAGATGGCTACAAGAATGAGCACCGATTTCTTCCACGATAAAAGCCCAGTGTTCTTATCCTCTCAGTCTTGAAGTGCCAGTGGTCTCCAACGCAGGATAGAGAGTTTCAGGTCTAGGCAGTTCTCATGCTCTGTGTGCTTCCTTGCTTAGGCTGAGGAGGAGGGGCATGTGGCCGTTAAAAAAAAAATAAGTTTTCAAGGTTGGGAAAGCTTGTTTCCATTGCCGCATAACCAGGAAGCCTCACGATTCTGACAGCAAATGAGCAGTCCTCTCAGGGCGTGTGGGCTGCACCAGACACCTCAGAGAGCCCAGGAGCAGTGGCTCTCCTCCTCGCGGCTCAGTACCTTCTGGAAAGGGTGAGCACAATGGAGCCTCTAATGACCTGGATTTCAGTTCCTCAGTTCCTCAAGGCCAGGGGTAAATGAGGCACTCAGAAAACCTCTTCACCACCTCTGAGGGGCAGCAGCCACAAAGCCAGCAAGGAGCACTGCACATCTGCAGGGCGCCGGACTCCACCAAGTGTTTCCACAAAGTTACGCACTTCATCCTTACAGTCAAAGGACCAGCCACGCCACAGACGTGCCGCCCTGTAGTACCTCGGCTTGGCTCAACAAAGCACAGAGCCTTGCAGGCTTAAGTACTCCACCACGCAGAAGGGGTGGTACGGTAGCGCAAGGGCAGGGATTTAGCTCTGAGAATGGCAGACCATCTGAAACGAAGGTCATTAGGCAGGGGGCACGCATCAGCCACAATATGGGCACTCCCATTTCCAGCACAACCAGCAAACAGCTGCCTCTGGCTCTCTAGCACCTTTACCCTGATCCAGGCATTGATACCCATGCCCCTGCATCCGTCCCACCTCCCGGCTCTGCACCTGCCCCACATCCTCCATGTCCAAGCCCAGCTGAATCTCCCAACTACCCAGTCTATTATGTCACTTGCTCTAGCACAAAAGTTCAAGCTCCTCAGCTATTAAATGTAGGACCCTGGGGCCCCACCCGAGCAACTCCTAATCTAGTTGCAGACCATTCCCAAGTTGCTTCCTCCCTGGGTGCAGTGCCCTTCCTTTTCCTTAACACAAATCAAATGAGGCCAGCAAATGTCTCATACTGCAGGAAAATACTGTCATTGTCAACACCTCCAGCTGACAAAGACTGTTCTGCATCCCTCAATTACAGTTTGACTCAGCCATCTTCACACTAGGTGCACCCATGCTCTGGAGGTGAAGACTTCTGAAAGGACCTACTGACTCGTTGCTTTTTTGTTGAAGGAAAGCAAGGAGTAGATCTTCAACTTCAGCGTCTGCTTTTTATTAAACACCCTGTCCCTCTTTCAAAATGACACTTTCAAAAAAAAAAAAGCGTCCCTCGAGCTCACTCCTAATCTTACTGGGATGCATTGCTATGGTGTTTAAAAACCTATCTGGACACTAAATAAAGGAAACATGGAAAATCTTAGTGTAGGTATAGGAGAGGTAAATGGTCCCAAGAGTTATGTACTAGTTTACAAGAGTACTGTGTCAAGGTATCGCAGGCTGGGGTCTTAACAGAGGGCCATTGTCTCTGGATCTGGAGACCAAAAGACCAACCAAGATGTGAGCAGTGTTAGTTGTCCCTGAATGTCAGGAGAAAGAATCTGTTCCAGGTTCTTGGCTTGCAGATGGTCTCTGTGTCTCTTAGCTTCATCTTCCCTCTCTGCCTGTCTGGCTCTGAATCCAAATTGCCCATCTTTGTAAGGACACCAGTCATACTGAATTAGAGCCACCCTCACTAATTACATCTACAAAGACACTACTTCCAAATAAGGTCACATTCTGATATATGGGGTTAGGTCTTCAATATTCGAATTTGGGGAATGGTACACGATTCAATCCATAACAGATTGGGTAGCAAAGCCTTCACAAACTAGGGAGCTTCCAGTAGTTCCATTTCATTAAAATTAAAGAAGGATCTAGTAAAGGTGTCAGCTATTGGTCATTAAAAATAATCTTTTATAATAGATTACCATGTGATTTAGGGCAAATGAGTCACAAGCAGATCCAGAAATTGAAGGATTTCTTTTTATAACAAAACTCTTTTTGCATTCTCATCTCCTTATGAACAAGGATTTTTTTTAACTCTAAAAAATGAAAAATAGAAATGGAAGTGATGTCACACACTTTGTCATCCTAGCAATCTAGCAATAAGTAATATTTATACACAATCATAATAACATCTGAAAAAGGGGACAGTATCATTTTTCTTATTAAGAAATGCAAACTTCCAATGAAACTTTACTTTTTATGTAAGCATTTATCAAAATTTGCTATTCATTGAGGTAGCTTTGATCAATTGTATAAAACTAGTAATTGTAAAGATAACTCAATCCAGAGAACACTTACAGTCCTAAGTCACAGGAATTTTAAAGTGTATAAATTTTAATTTTATACATATGTTTGATAGATAAAAGTACACAATATTCAGCACAAGACTTTGGATCATAATTACATTACATTAGCATAAAATTTTGAAATGGAGATAAAGTTTTGAAGAGAAAGCAATTTTTGCTTAATAAAGATGAGCTTGTTTGTGTATTTCTTAAAAGGATAATGGAGATAACAAACTGTGATGGGATTTAGATTTCATTTAGATTTATTTAAAAGAGTGACATCATAGTTTTACTTTAATATATCAATATTTACAATATAGTAGATATTATAGTGTTTGAAATATTTAAATTTATGATCAAATTAAAGGTATCAATTCTAACATGTGCAAAGAAGAACACAGTTGTCTAAACAATTTCAGAGTCCTTGAGCAAAAACTTTAAAGACCGGTTTAGCATATATTGTCAGATTTTGTTTTGTTCTTTAGTCTTGATATCTTCAGGGACAGTCAAAATGTGGTCTTCATGGCTCCCTAGGAATCCAGGAACATTAACTGAGTTTAGGTCTTGGACCAAGTATGGCCACCATTTTCACCCACAAATGGAATGGTAGAACTGGATGTTTGCTTGAAATCTTTGATTTCTTTCTGATGCAGCATGGTGGCAAAAGTTTTACTTTCACATATTTTTACCATAATCTTTTTTAAGTGTATAATCTTTGGATTCAGAAAGACCTAGGTTCAAAACCAACATCACCTGGGTATGTGACCTTGAACTCCCTGAGCATGTTTCTGCCTATCAGAAGGAAATCCAAATGCCTAACCTTGAGGTTCTGAGGTTCAAGGTTTGGATGAGAATGAAAACATAAACAACCTGAGGTGGATGGTTAGCCACCTGGTGCCCCTTCAGGACTGGCACCATTGCCTCAGCTATGGCCCACAGCTTCATCCCTCTCCACATATGGCTCAGAAGGGAGCTGCCTGCCCAGGTTTATAACCCTTGCAGACAATAGTCACTTACTGATGCCAGCTCATAAGATACAACCCTCTTACCTCAATTTAGGAAGACTCTGTAGTGTAGTTCCAACTCCACATCCTCCAGAAGGATCACAAGAAGACTCTGTTGAGGTGACACATTCATCTCCTGCATGTGGCTCTCTCCTGTTTGAAGCTTTCTGAGCATGCCCAGTTGTCTTCAGAGTGAAACCTGAATGCTCAACGTTTCCCACAAGGCCCTACAAGGCTTAGTCATTTGCTTGTCTCTCCTGCTTATTCTTCCACCCCATTCCTCCCTCAACCCCATTCCAGCTACCTTGGCCTTGAGTATTCCAAGTTCATTTCACCTCACGACCTCTACACTTGCTATTCCCTCCACATGGGACACTTGTCCCCTTACCATTCCTGGCTCATCTCATTCCTCAGGTCACCTCCCCAGAGGTGCTCTAAAATCCCCCTAAGCTGGGCCCCGATCCCTCTCTGTCCTTGACCCTACTTGTTGTTCTCCATAGCATTTATCATTACCTGAATTGATAGTCTATGTTCTCCAAAGGCAGGGACTTTCTCCACCTTGTGCCCTATGGTATTCCCAACACCTACAATGCCTGGCACACCACAGGCACTCAAAAAATATTTGTGGAATGAACTAATTAATGAATCGGAACTGAGGTACCCTGAGCACACGACTCATTCAGCAGCACGTGTCCAGGCCTCAGCAAATGCTATGTACTATTGTTTCTTATCTGTTCAGGTCAGACAGGGAATGTCACAGAGGATCCTTCTATGTACCTCTCTATGCTTTAGACAAGAAACCACTCAATAAGTAGTTCTAGTTAGACTTGACTTGCTCTAAAGCCAATGGACAGAGAGAACTGAGATTATCTTTCTCCACATTGGCTGCATGGTTATCTTTCATTTGAATGGCCAAGACTCTATCACAGCACATCAAATCTCTATTAAAATTAACTATGATCAGACTCCATCCATCATTTCCCAAGGAGAGAACGTGTAAGAGCCTTCCCTCCAACGTCACTCTGGCTGCCTGTGGAGGCAGAGGGTTGCTCCAAAGCCCTACATGATATTTCTTCAATCTAATCATTAAACATTTTAAAATATTACTCAGCACTGTTTTAGGAACTACAAAAGAGACATAATAGATGTGATCTCTGCCCTCAAATCACCTAAAGTCCAAACTTGTGAGAGCAGAAGAGAAAAGAGAGCCCCCATCCTTCTCACCTGATCTCTAAGCTGAGCTCACCACCCTGGGTAATTCCCCTTTCCCTGCACTGGGCTCCCCTCAACGCCTGTCACCCCTAAGCTGCTTGGTGTCTTTACAATGACGCACACTTATGAACTCAGTAGCTTTGCCATGTTCCAGGAGGAGCAAATACACACACACAACCTAAACATCCATTTCCTTGAGAAGCATTCGTTTACCAAAGGTCTGTTCAGTGAGATGGGCCTTCAGCGTGCTTTGTAGAAGTCCGTGATAATTCTTTGCTCTTCTTTCTTTCTCTTTCTTTCTTTCTTTCTTTCTCTTTCTTTCTTTCTTTCTTTTATCAGATGCAAGAAAGCCTAAGAAAGGGAAGCCATGTCCTTTCCACTAAGAATTCTTTCAAGGGAAGGAAAGGATGGCCAAAGAGCTGGATTCTAGGCCTCACGTGAGGGAAGCACACATTGTCTTGGAACTGAACCCACAAAGTGACATTTTGAGATATGGTTCTCAACTTACAGACGAGGAAAGAGGTGGACAGGATCAAGCAATATACTTTGGGTCACCCCAATGGTGAGTAATAAACCAGGATTTGAAATAAGCTCCCTTTGATTCCAAAGTCACCTCTTCATGGGCCCAAGCTTGATGTTTTTGTTTTTGTTTTCATTTGTACTGGTTATTGAATCCAGGGACATTCAAGCACTGTGCTACATCCCCAGCTCTTTTTATTTTTGAGACAGTCTTGTTAAGTTACCCAGGATGGCCTCAAATTTGTGATCCTGCCTCAACCTCCTGAGTTGCTAGGATTACAGGCAGGTGCCACCACACCTAGGTAGTTATCTCCTTAATAGTTCCCTCTCTGGTCTATATTCAATTTAAAACAAACAAACAAAAAACTATAAAAAGTTCCCTGGCCAGATTTAAAATATTATTAATCTATAATAATTAATGAAGAATGATAAGCAGCAAAATTGTACAGTTCAAAAATAAACAGCTATTGATAAAGCTTTTCAAATCAATGGAGGAAAAAATGGGTTATTATATCAATGGTATTGGAAAACCCAGTTAGTGAAACAATTAGTAGATGTCCAGTGTTTATAATTGGCTTATTGTGAAATTAAATGTGATAACACATGTTCTCCATCCTCCACGGTGACTGCTGAGAAAAGAGAACTTTTTGAGTTCTGGACTTCTTAAGCCTCTAATCTATACACCACTCCAACCTTAATTCCTCATACAATCTCCTACAATACTTTCAAATTTACAAAGTGCTTTCACTACTCCATTACTATAGGGCAGGTGTTATTATTCTCACTTTCTATAAATGGACACTGAGGCTCAGAGAGGTTAAGTTCACAGCTGGTGAGGCGTCTGAAACGCAGACACAGGCTTCCTGATTCTTTGTGTAGTGGTCTTACAACTAGACTCTATATTTAGTCTCTCCCAACCGCCCCCCCACATATTCACACCACACAGTTTAGCGGTGGAAACCAAATAGCATCATTCTTAACGCAGTGTGTTTGTTGATCACCAGTCCTTGTCCATAGCGCACCTATTTCCCATAGTTACAATCACAGTTTAATTACAATGTAGGGGCCTATTTTTCCTCCTTATACTGTATCCTACGTCAGCAAGGCTGTTCACAGTTTTATAGCCAATGACTGATGAACACCTTTCGTCTCTCAGCGTCTCTTCCTTAAAGTCATCCATGTAAATCTCCATCTCTAATACAATTGCTCTTAGACGAATTTCATGCACTGAGTGAGTGCATTCAGTTGCGCTTCTCCTTATGGCCAGCCTTTCGTCTCTCTTCCGCCAAAGAGAAGTCCTATTTCTTCTCCTTGTGCACAAGTAGCTGACTGGTGTGTATGGTTTCCTGTTCTTGCAGGACCTTTCTCCTATGCAGGGTCAACAGCTGTTCTTCTGCAGGGTCTTCCGCGGTATCTGCTGCTTTCTTGAAGCTTCTGACCATTCCATGCCTGTTCAGACTCACTCCTCCCTCCTTGTTTAACCTGTGGCTTCCCAATTTAGTTTCCCCAGGACAGTTATCACTGAAACCATGGTTCACCCCCATGATTTCCTCCCTGGCCAGGAAGAAATGTCAAGCCAAGTATTTCCATCACCATTATGTATACGGTGTGATTCATGAAGAAGGGACCCTGCCCGGCCCGTTAAAAGAGCAACTGTTCTCAGTCGTCCACATGTTATGTTTTAAAAGAGACATTTTACATTCTTGATGCTCTATCTACCCCATCTCCAGAGATGGAAATGGTCTCCTAGAAGCACATCCTGATTTCACTGGTCTGTTTGGAAATGAGAAAGAAGGAAAAGATACATTTTTGATCAGTGCCTATTCTAAATGCACCATAGAGTCAAGTCCAATTGACTTTTTTTTTTTAAGAGAGAGAGCAGGAGAAGGAAAGAGAGAACCTTCCTTATTTTTTTGTTTTCATCAGGGTTTTGTTTTTCCGATGTTTGTTTTGGTGCTGGGGTTTGAACCCAGATCCTTGTGCATGCCAGGCAAGTGCTATAACTGCTGAGCCACTGCTCCAGTCCCAAGCTCCATCTACTTTAACATAAGGAGTTAGGCAGTTTTGGTAAAGTGGCATGCCCTCAACTCCAGAGATCTCCAAAGGATATGCACATTCTCTGTCCTCAAGAGGTAGATTCTCTAAGCAAGTCATATGGTAGACAAATACACTGGCAAAATCTGCTGCTAGCAGATAATAGAAAAACGACGCTTTTTGCAAAAAATCAATTTTGATCAGGTTGTAACTGAGAAGTGTTTTTATTTAATTAAAATGTACATGATAAAGCTACAGAATGGGGGTACCAATAGTAGTAAAGAAACACAACTTTTATTTGCTTCTGCATGGAGACATCAAATTGTAAGGGCTTTGTGCGAGAGGAAGGTAAGAATTCTTTCCTTCCTAGGAACTTATTTTTTCTATCAATAAATCCAGCTGTTTCGTTTTTTGCCATCAGAAGCTTTCGTTTTTTGCCATCAGAAGAAAAGATGTCCTAATTTCGTTTGGGGAGCAAAGAAGGAAGGAAGACAACTAACTTACGCTCAGCACATTACAGACTGGGCATAATTTTCATGGCCCAGCTAAGTAGGGTTAAGAATGGCCAGTGTTCGAATATTATGCTTTTGCGAAGTGTGGCCATCGTCAATAGCTGAAAGTTATGGTAGCTATAATTCACAACAAGGAACAGCAGCACCGACCTGAGAAACATGCAGAAGTAGAGCAGTAACGAGCCAGGTTGCCTGCATTGTCAGTAGCTGTGATTTCACTGTATTGATTGTCCCTGTGAAACATGAGGCTCTTTATTTGAGTCATTTGTATAGTGTCATATTGGGTTAATTGCAAAGCAATTGGATTTAATAATAATATAATAGCGTATCCATGTACATCGATTCCTAGGACTGTGAGATGTGAATTGCATTTGATCATGAGGTCATTCTTCCCGATGCTAGGGATGAGCAAGTCCCAGGCTTACTGTGTGAATTTAAGGTGCCTACGGTGGTTCTAACTTATATGCCAGTTTGGATTGTTATTGCAAATACTTGATAGGCCTGGAACATGATTGGTTGTAATGGACACCCTTGAACTTGAATTGTTTTTAAAAGCATAGCTCTGTGTTCTGTTAGCAGCATGCCATTAAGATCAGTACCAGGATAAACACAGAGAATAAAGGCTTTCTGTTGCCCACTTTCTTACAGAATTTCATAGTAACTGAAATTATTTGACTCTTAGCTAAATCACTCTGTCTTATTCTGCTGAGTAAGGAATACAAAAAAGATGATTCTCAAAATGGGCAGAATTCCCTGGAAAAAAAGGACACATACCAAATAAACAAACCAATGACTGAGTTAATGATATCATGATAACTGAATGTGTTTTCTGTAGTTGTTTGGCTGTTTTTGCAGGGGGGTTGGAGGGTTCACCACAGATTGAACACAGGGGCATTTTACCACTGAACCACATCCCCACCTCTTTTTATTTTTGAGATAGTTTCTTAGTACCTCACTGAGGCTGGCCTCAAACTTGCAATCCTCCTGCCTCAGCCTCCTGAGTTGCTAGGATTACAGGCTTGCACCACCACACCCAGTTCCATGATTATTTTTATTTTTAACCCATTTTGTCCTATCATTCCAAAGTGGAACATGTATAAAAACTTAAATATAATGTATAATATAATTACATAGTAATAACAATAAGAATGTATAATAATCATAATTAATGTCATGTATTTAAGATCTAGATGACAATTTCAGGGCTATTTTAATGCACCTGTGTCAACTTCATTGAAATATTCACAGGATTAAAACCTTGGGACTTAATGGGTTAAAACTGATGGATATTTTCAACTTTTCCAGTTGAAGACTGTTCCCTTCCAAGACAGATAAAGCAAGGAAGGAAAGAAACTGATTTTTATGGGGAAATTCCACATCCAAATGATGAAAGAAAAATTTCAAGACAAATTTGAGTAGAAAAAGTTAAGATGTGTTAGAGAAAGAGGAAAAAAGAGGAGGAGGAAAAACAGAATGAGGAAAAAAAACAGTGAATTAGAAAATGAGCAACATGGGAAATATTGCCTGGTAGAATATAGGCACCCAATGGAAAAAAAATTTTTTTCAGAGGGACAGTGAGAGAGAGAGAGAGAGAGAGGGAGAGAAACGGTTTTTATTTAGTTTTTCCATGTGGCTTTCATTGCTCTGAGACTTCGTTTTGTACCTGGGCTGGGGTTTGAACTCGCATACTCGCACATGCTGGGCAAACACCATAACCACGGAGCCACCACTCCAGTGCCCTCAATGAATATTCTCGAATCAAGAATTCCATTGACTTTAAAAGTTAGGGCTGGAACCACCTTATGACCCAGCTATCCCACTGCTGGGTATATTCCCAAAAAAGTTAGAATCGGCATATTATAGAGATACAGCTTCATCAGCGTTTATAGCAGCTCAATTAATTTACTATAGCAAGATTGTGGAACCAACCCAGATGCCCCTCACTCAACCAGTGGATTCAAAACCTTTGGTACATATCTACAATGGAACACTACTCAGCTATTAGAGAAAATGATGGAGATGGAAAAAAATTATGCTAAGTGAAATATCCCAAACTCAGAGACTGAAGAGACAAATGTTTTCTCTCATTTGTGGAAGTTAGAATACAACCGGATACACTATGATAGATGGCCAAGCTAATAATAACCCCAACATGTATGAATTTTTACAGGAGCAGGGGGAATCTGGCCTAGGAAGCTGGGAGAAATAGGGAGGGGAGCAGGGAGGTGGGAAAGGGAATACGAAGGACATCAAGGAGACTGGAGGGAAGGAGTATGGGGGAACCAACTCAGAGGGAAACATTCAACTTCCAAGAGAAGTCCATTTAATACAGGGATTTATTAGGGGGAAACATGAAACCATGGGAAACCCAAGAGGAGAAACCATGGAATGGCATCAGCCCTGGCTTGCTCTGTGAATATACATTTACTTCTTGATTATTTGACAATAATTCTCTCCTAATTGTAACTCCATATTTAACAAATAAAAAATAAAGAAAGAAAAAATTCCATTGACTAGGGCTAGAGTGGTGGCTTGGCAGTTATGGTGCTTGCCTGGCATCCATGAGTACACAAGTTCAAACCCTAGCACCACATACACAACCAAGTGTCCTAGCAATGAAAGCCACATGAAAAACTAAATAAAAATTGTTTCTCTATCTCTGTCCCTCTCTTTAAAAAATTCCATTGACTAAGCTTAAAAAAACAGTTGTAAAAAAGCAATGAATCAATCTGAATCGTCTTGATCAATGTCTAATATGTCTAAATAGGAATAATAAATATTCTTTTGTGTAGAACAAACTTTCCTATTATTATAATAAAGGATTGCCTCTCAGTGATATTTTTATCACTGTTATAATTAGTACAGTTGCTATAACACTTCTTTCTTTTTTAGAGAGAGTTAATTTTATATTTTTCATCTGGTTTTTGTTTTTCCTCCACTTAGTTGTATATGTGGTGCTGGGGATCAAATCCAGGTCCTTGTGCATGCCAGGCAAGTGCATGTCATTTGACTTGGTGGTGAAATTAGAGAGGTGACTGAAGAGTCGCTGCATTCTGTAGCTCACCAAAACTCAGGGTGTGAAGTCCTTCTCCCAAAGTCAGCGTTGTTAGCACCCGATGATTTATTTCCTTCCCACTCAGGTGACGCTGACTTTGTCACCAAATTAAAGACATAATTTCTGAACCAGCACAGTGGCACATGCCTAGAATCTCTGCTTGGGAGGCTGAAGCAGGAGGATCTCAAGTTCACAGTCAGCTGGGCAAATTTAGGGAGACCCATGTCTCAAAAATAAAATAAAAAGGGACTGGAGCGGTGGCTCAGCGGTTACCGTGCAAGTATGTGATGTGAGTTCGAGCCCCAGCACCATGTACACAATGAAGTCCCAGAGCAACGAAAGCTGCATGAAAAACTAAATAAAATTGTTTCATTGTCTCCGTCTCTCTCACTGTCCCTCTCTCTTTTTAAAATAAATAAAATACAAAGGTTTGGGATGTAGCTCAGTAGTAGGGTGCTTGCCTAGCATGTGCAAGATCCCGGGTTCAACCCCTGCTACCAATAATAAATAAATAAGTTTAGTACTAAGTAAAAAACAAAACAATATATTCATTTAATAAGCGTGCTTATCCATTAAGATAATAGCTATGTTTATTAGTTCCTTACAGGTTGGTCTTTCTGTGAGTATGGACCAGAGCTACGACGTGGTTGTTCGATGCGTTCCGGCAGTGTTTGTAGGATGTGCTAATGGTTGAGATGGAGTCCCTTTCTAAATGCATAATGAATGATGTGACCATGTTCAAAGCTGCTCTGGGCCAAAGTCCACAGCTGAATCAGCTGAAACAGCAATGACAAAAGAAAAGAAGCTCCTGTGATCTGTTGCAGATCTTTATTTCAATTTGATGTGGAGGTAGTGATAACATTGCAGCAAGAAGGAGGATTTTAGGAACCTAGGAAATTCTGAAAGGGAAGCCTAAGGGAGATTAAACATGCTGAGAGGAAAATTCACATTTATGGGTCAAGCGGAGTGCATGGTGCTGGGAGCAACAGAAGTCGGTTCCCTGCCATCTCTTGGCCTGGAGATTCCACCGTGTTGATGGCAGACTTCAAGTTACCTCACCAAAGCAAGACTCTGGTTAAGTGAAAGCAATCAAATGAAGAGATTTAAGTAAGAATCAACAAGTGAAGAGTAACCTTAATGCAATGAATCTTGCCATACTACTCAGACATTTGTGTAGCTCCTCATAAACTCTCCTATGTGCACTTTTCCAGCTATTATGATGAAATTTGGCCCCGAGAAAAGTTAAAAACAATGAAATACTACTCTCATTCAAGGGAGAGCCTTCCTCTGAATAGACTGGTGTTATGTACACTTTACGCCTGTTATGGGCATCTTTTTCATTGTTCAGATGCATTTTATCCATCGTCGAGAGAAACAAAAGCATGGAAACTCCATTTGCTTTTAGTTCCTCCTCCTCTGCAACTGCCGTCCTACCTTTCCCACTCTTGCATCTCTGCCACCTCATCACAAGAACAGCAGAGAAAAGCAAGATGAAAACCTCACCAAGCTGCTCTGCCCTCCCAAGCCACTGCTCTGGGTCCCAGGCCAGACACTGGCTAAAAAACTGGTCTGGGGGAGGTGGTGGAGGGGGAAATTGCAAAATGTGACCTGGCAGCGCGCGGTGGGAAGTGGTGCTCGGTCTCAGGCTGGAGTCCCTATCTTAGAAAAGATTTGCAGTTTTATCCTGTCACGGAACAAGAAGAACCGTGACTGCTGTTACACAATCTCCACAGCCAGTGTGCGCGCTGACTGCTTGTTCCTGGTGCCATGGCATTTGCAGCCACTGCGAATGTTTCTCCCTCTGGGACGCCAGGATGCTGTACGGATTTGCTCTTGGGGAAGGAACACGAAGGGGAGCGAGCCCTGGAGATTGGGGAAGGGTGATGACACCAACGTGCCTCCCCACCTGACTCACTGCTCGGCCACCTGTGTCACTCCCAGTCACTTGCTGATGTCCACATTGACCATATTTCAGACTCAGAAGTGCGGCACCTTCTAGCAATTAAGACTTTTTGCATAATTGTGGTTATTACATTCAAAATCAAAACAGTGTCAGATGATCTAGAACAAGGCATTTCTTCCTGCCCAACCATCTATAAAAATCTACCTCCATCCTTTAGGGGCTCATACAAGTATCTGTCCTTCAGGAAAACACTTGGGGGGCTGGAGCGGTTGCTCAGTGGTTACAGCGTTTGCCTCGCATGCATGAGTACATGGGTTCAAACCCCAGCACCACGTACACAATGAAGTGTCCGAACAAAAGGCCATGAAAAACTAAATAAAATTGATTCTG